>CM055272.1:3124766-3419766 GCA_029237695.1 Conchocele bisecta
TAATGTGACTTAATTCCTTGGACTTATAAATTTCACGTAAAAAACTTCAACATTCTCTGAACAAAAATTCTACCTGGTCTAACACAAGAGCTATAAACAAAACTCAATTTTCCTAACAATGATTGAAGCTCCCGTTTAGATGTTTCCGATTTTTTCACCCAAACTTCAATAAGATTCCAATTTCAATCAACCTTTCTGGTGTAATTTCTAACGTCATTTTCTCAGTATCAAAAAACACGCCTACGAAAGCCATCTTTGTCGCTGGTGGACAATGCTTTATCTTTTGACTCCCTAAACCCACATTTTTCCAAAGTACCTTCCAAAGTCTTATACGTAAAACTCTGATAGTTCGGTTTCTCTGCCGAAAACCAGATCGTCTAAATAATTTAAAACACAAATCCCTATCATAAACATAATAAATGAAATCGCATTAGTCACTCGTTGACATATCTGAGCCGCACTTCTCAGACCCATAGACAACACCGTATCAAAACATAATATGACCCTTATACTTGTAACCAACCTTATGATATTCACAAGGGTCTAAATTGATTTGCCTATATGCCCGCCTTAAATCCTTCTTATATAAATGACACCCACGGCCTTTTACTTTAATCAATTCTACTAGATCATCCACTTTAGGATACACTAACGTCACCTTGTCCCCTAGATAATAGTCTTAACAATTAAATCATTAACTGCCTTATTTTTTGGAAAACTTAAATCAAGAATAATTCGTCTTTCGTTTGTATCTTTTTTAGGAACTGAATTCAAAGGTGATAATATCATTGGTATATTAAAGGGATTTTCTTTAAAAGGCCCCAAAACCGTTTTATATCCTATCTCTTTAACAAAATATTTATTAATTTCTTTTGGAAATTCCCGTGCCCCCTTATGATTCTTGATAACTTACAGGGACAAGGCTCCTCTATGCACCCAATGGGAATCCAAATTCTAAAAATTTACAAAGTTTGTCATCCTTATAATCTGCCAACATGTGTCTTAAAAATGGCAAATTTAACTGTTGATTAATTGAGATTTGACATCCTTCAAAATTGTATTTACCAGAACTAACTATCTTATCATGTGCCGATATAAGAAATTGTGTTCGAACCCTCTCCGACTCATTCACCAAACTGCATAAGTTGCAGTCTCTATGTATCATTCCTAAATTCTGAGCCAGCCCCTTACCAGCTCGGTAAACAACATCACCAGAATCCGAACCTTCACAATCCCACCATAGCGACGATTAGTTTATCATCAAATTTGTTACACTTAAGCACATTTTTCTCAATAAATTCTGGCAAAAACAAATTTGTCAAATGCTCATTTGCCCGTAGTATATTTGCCACCTGATCCCCTAAATGTCACGGGATAGAATGTGGACAATCCTTCGAACATTCAGGATGTTTCAGTTTTTTCCGGTCCCGTTGCCAACATTCGGCACAGATATGTAGACAATGCCGCATCCTACCCCGAACAACATCCAAGTGATCACCTGTCTTAGAGCCATCTGTTTCTGTTGAACCAAGAACAGAACCAGATTCTATCTGTAGAATCTACTTCCTTTCTTGGATCACCCCCTGCACTTTGCTGCACATTAAACTTACTCCTTTTGAGTGGTGCCTCACTCCTAATTATATACTTAGATAGTATGCATGCTCAGTCTGTTGCGGATCGTCACTCCAACATTTTAACCCCAGTTCAATTTGCTGAGCCATGAAGCATAAAAAGTCTTGAGGCCTTCAAATGTGTATGTACTGGCATAATACAAGATCATCTTTAACAGAGACATTCTTCCTTTCCGTTCATCTTTCCCAGTCGAAGCATCCGACACAATTTCTAACTCGCCTACCACGAATAACCGTAAATCCAAATTCTCAAAACTTAATGATTTATTGACAAATTCAAATTGAAGTTGCGAATGCGGCCATCTTTGAGGGAATTTAACCCTATCCGATGACCGGGAGTTAATTCCCGATTTTTTTGATTTCTTCGATTTCTTTTTATTTGAATTTGTACTAATTTCTTAGACTTCCTGCTTGACCCAGAAGACAAAAAGGAAGAATCATCACTGTCCGACTGATTTGATTCCAATGAAGATTCCTCCGATTCCGACTCAGAATCACTACTTAACAATCCTGTCTGTCTCATATGTTGTTTCACATTCCTCAATAAATGCTTATCATTCCGCAAATCTTTTATAGTAATGTCATCCACGTTATTGTGATCCGTGTACATGTGTTTATTTTTTACCAACCGTTTCCCCATATAATAGTAGATTTAGAATTTCTTTCGCCCCCTTTTGCTATAATTCTGTCATCTCCAAAGAAAGTTTGCCAACTGCCAAGTCCAAGTTACCTTCTTTCTTCAAGAACTCCAGTTCTTTCGTCGACTGAGCCAGTTCCGCTTTGAGCCGATCCTTCACCTGCCTTCTTTTCAACTTTCGCTTCTCCTCCGCAACTGCGGCAATTTTCAACTTTAATTGTTGAAACTCCTCGTCCTCTCCACTTTCTTCGCTGTCACTACCGGAACATCCGGACATCTGTGCAGACTGGCACCACGCAATTCGCTTTCCCGGCTGTGTTTCACTTCGGCTCCTACTTCTGTTCCTCATCTAACTCGTCCCCGACCGTTGACAACTTCCCCCCTGTGTCCTTCTCACACACCATCCCATATCTAACTGTGTCACTATCACTCCCAGCTCCTTCTTCTCCAAACATCTTATAATTCGTCACTTTTAGCGACGAACTACGCTTAGGCGGTCTCTCCCCGCCTTCCGCCATCTTCTCACACACTCCAGAATTTTACTCGCAATTTTAACCGCTGATTTTCATAAGACCAAACAACTGGTACAGTATGGTTACGGCTAATATACTTATTATCAAACACGAATACAGTTCTCGATACAATATTCCACGAGAACAAAAATATATCACTTCTTCTTTCCTAAGCTGAATCAAACTGTGCCGGTAAGACATAAAATTTTCCCTTCCGACAGACTCACAGAAATTTAACCAATCACATAGACGTAACCAATAGAAACCACAAACAAATTATTTATCCCATATTTATAAAATAATATCAATTAGCATTACCCAAATCAAGATCATAACAATAGAATTAAATAGATGACTTAATATAAAATAAAAACCTTTTATCATTTCGTAATTAATACACCAATAATTTGTCCGCAACCAATCTGACAACCGGAAGAAGATGGCGAAAAGAAAATTTTACCAGAGATGCCAACATTTCGGTTCTCGAGAAATTAACATTTTTCATACTCAAAAATTCCCGATTCAAATATTGATCATTTCTGTTGCGACCAACGTAGCCTAAGATCAGTGTCCGCATCACCACAGTATGCTTTTTATATACGCATATTGTTTGCCATTCAGTTTGGAAGACACTATTCAGAATATACATGTAACTATCATTACAATGTAGTAAACACTGTGTTAAGGCGCTTGAATATGTTCTGAATTTCAACCTGGAAGGTCACTTGAAGCTAGGATATTTGAATATGCAGCTTCGTACAATGGCACCAGTGAAATTTATCAATATTACACTTTGTGTTGATTACAATTCACTTTGATTGTTGAATTATTATTTTCTACATGATATTTGATTTTAATCAAAGTTTACATTGTAGTAATTAATGAATGCTCATTCCGGGCCATCTGACCTGTTCCCATTGGTCATAAATGGGCAAATACGAATTGAGGGTATATTGTGATAGACAATAATCAAAACAACAGACATTTCTGGGTGTTTCAAACTATATCTTATTCCAGAAGAAAACGTATTGATGGGAATTGGTTCGCACCATGGCAGTACATTTGCCTCTGAATGATGATTGAGAAGATATGTAACTTTCAGTCTCTACTTCCGCAAGTGACATAGCTCGGCATGGTCCGTAAGTGGAAATTTCACCTCAGAATTTGATAATCTTAAAGAGGCTGCACCGAAATAATTCAAAGTCCTGCATAGGTAAGGCACACTAATAAAGCAGCATATTTGTGTTTATTTAAAAGCTTCTAGCGTGTCTTGTCCACACATGTCGAACACATGTTGCAGTCTGCCCACATATTTGGAATATTGCATTAAATGTATACTGTCCGAGGGCGTGAAATTCATAATTTTGAAAATTAAAACTGGTCACTGCCACATTTTTTTTTGCATCTCTGAAATTTAAAAACTTACATTATCTACACTTCATCAGTGGATCACTCGGACAAAACATAATACTTTTTCTTAATATGTGCCACAGTCATTAATTAAGTCATTAATTGCAAGCGAGAATAAATTTAAGTTCATGACCTCGACTATGACCGGAATAGGAACATGTAAATACAAAGTGATCAAAACGGCACGTGCAATACCGTTGCAACCACATAGCTGACAGTTGAAAATACCCAGTGTGATAGAAATATCAATTAATAAAGATCTTCCTCCTTGATACTCGTATAATTTGCAAAGCAGATTTGGAATTTATGGGTAGTGGATGTCGAAATATTTGATATTTTGTACAATACAAGATCGCATGAACATGTTTATGCAAAAAGGAAAACCGTATTAGGAAATAAAAAAAACAGTAAAAGGAAAAATAAAAAGTATACGCTCTCCTAATTTGAACTACGACAACATACCATTGCATACGTTGACTGAGGAACACAACGCCTTAGACCACTGCGCTAGTGAGTCCTGAATGAAAGTATTGGTGAACGTATTCAACTAAAGCAGACATGCCCGTCCATGAGGCCGGGTACCACGGTTGAACGTAACCAAACAATTCGTGTCTAAGCCATTACGTACGAAAGACGATTTACTACTGGCCATTTTTAAAATGCGCTCACACCAAAATTTATACATCCCCGTTGTTTCTGTGAGCAATGACGGTTGTTAGGTGAAACTTATGATACACGTGGTAGACCAAAGATATCCAAAATAAATATTTTCAAACTCTGTGTCACCCAGTGTGTTGTTTTCGATCAAAAGTGAATGGCATTTTATAATGTAACAAAAGGTAAGGGAACGAATCGGGAAAGTGCGAACGTATACGGCTACTAATCAGTTTTGATCACATGTGCTGGTTTCAAGCCAAAATTAACATGTTTCATAGCTGTTTCGTAGTGAATGACCATTACGTTCTTCATAGTGTATTGGACGCCGTGGTGCAATGGTTCCGTGCAGGTCTTGCATGCTCCTTCGAGCGTACACGTATATGACTTCGAATCCCCAATCAGATTTATTTTTTTTTTTTTTTTTTTTTTTTAATTGTGTTTTTACTGATTCAAATATTGATAATTTCGGTTGCGACCAAACGTTGCCTAAGATCAGTGTCCGCCATCACCACAGTAGCTTTTTAATTTTTATACGCATATTGTTTGCCATTCAGTTTGGAAGACACTATTCAGAATATACATGTAACTATCATTACAATGTAGTAAACACTGTGTTAAGGCGCTTGAATATGTTCTGAATTTCAACCTGGAAGGTCACTTGAAGCTAGGATATTTGAATATGCAGCTTCGTACAATGGCACCAGTGAAATTTATCAATATTACACTTTGTGTTGATTACAATTCACTTTGATTGTTGAATTATTATTTTCTACATGATATTTGATTTTAATCAGAGTTTACATTGTAGTAATTAATGAATGCTCATTCCGGGCCATCTGACCTGTTCCCATTGGTCATAAATGGGCAAATACGAATTGAGGGTATATTGTGATAGACAATAATCAAAACAACAGACATTTCTGGGTGTTTCAAACTATATCTTATTCCAGAGAAAACGTATTGATGGGAATGGTTCGCCACCATGGCAGTACATTTGCCTCTGAATGATGATTGAGAAGATATGTAACTTTCAGTCTCTACTTCCGCAAGTGACATAGCTCGGCATGGTCCGTAAGTGGAAATTTCACCTCAGAATTTGATAATCTTAAAGAGGCTGCACCGAAATAGTTCAAAGTCCTGCATAGGTAAGGAACACTAATAAAGCAGCATATTTGTGTTTATTTAAAAGCTTCTAGCGTGTCTTGTCCACACATGTCGAACACATGTTGCAGTCTGCCCACATATTTGGAATATTGCATTAAATGTATACTGTCCGAGGGCGTGAAATTCATAATTTGAAATTAACTGGTCACTGCCACATTTTTTTCTGCATCTCTGAATTTAAAAACTTACATATCTACACTTCATCAGTGGATCACTCGGACAAAACATAATACTTTTCTTAATATGTGCCACAGTAATTATAGTCATTATTGCATGCGAAATATAAGTCATGACCTCGCATGACCGGAATAGGAACATGTAAATACAAAGTGATCAAAACGGCACGTGCAATACCGTTGCAACCACATAGCTGACAGTTGAAAATACCCAGTGTGATAGAAATATCAATTAATAAAGATCTTCCTCCTTGATACTCGTATAATTTGCAAAGCAGATTTGGAATTTATTGGTAGTTGATGTCGAAATATTTGATATTTTGTACAATACAAGATCGCATGAACATGTTTATGCAAAAAGGAAAACAGTATTAGGAAATAAAAAAAACAGTAAAAGGAAAAATAAAAAGTATACACTCTCCTAATTTGAACTACGACAACATACAAATGTACCATTGCATACGTTGACTGAGGAACAGAACGCCTTAGACCACTGCGCTAGTGAGTCCTGAATGAAAGTATTGGTGAACGTATTCAACTAAAGCAGACATGCCCGTCCATGAGGCCGGGTACCACGGTTGAACGTAACCAAACAATTCGTGTCTAAGCCATAACGTACGAAAGACGATTTACTACTGGCCATTTTTAAAATGCGCTCACAGCAGAATTTATACAGCCCCGTTGTTTCTGTGAGCAATGACGGTTGTTAGGTGAAACTTATGATACACGTGGTAGACCAAAGATGTCCAAAAGAAATATTTTCAAACTCTGTGTCACCCAGTGTGTTGTTTTCGATCAAAAGTGAATGGCATTTTATAATGTAACAAAAGGTAAGGGAACGAATCGGGAAAGTGCGGTCGTATACGGCTACTAATCAGTTTTGATCACATGTGCTGGTTTCAAGCCAAAATTAACATGTTTCATAGCTGTTTCGTAGTGAATGACCATTACGTTCTTCATAGTGTATTGGACGCCGTGGTGCAATGGTTCCGTGCAGGTCTTGCATGCTCCTTCGAGCGTACACGTATATGACTTCGAATCCCCAATCAAATTTATTTTTCTTTTTGTTTTAATTGTGTTTTTACTGATTCAAATATTGATCATTTCTGTTGCGACCAACGTAGCCTAAGATCAGTGTCCGCATCACCACAGTATGCTTTTTATATACGCATATTGTTTGCCATTCAGTTTGGAAGACACTATTCAGAATATACATGTAACTATCATTGGTAAACACTGTATTAAGGCGCTTGAATATGTTCTGAATTTCAACCTGGAAGGTCACTTGAAGCTAGGATATTTGAATATGCAGCTTCGTACAATGGCACCAGTGAAATTTATCAATATTACACTTTGTGTTGATTACAATTTCACTTTGATTGTTGAATTATTATTTTCTACATGATATTTGATTTTAAACAGAGTTTACATTGTAGTTATTAATGAATGCTCATTCCGGGCCATCTGACCTGTTCCCATTGGTCATAAATGGGCAAATACGAATTGAGGGTATATTGTGATAGACAATAATCAAAATAACAGATATTTCTGGGTGTTTCAAACTATATCTTATTCCAGAGAAAACGTATTGATGGGAATTGGTTCGCACCCAGTACATTTGCCTCTGAATGATGATTGAGAAGATATGTAACTTTCAGTCTCTACTTCCGCAAGTGACATAGCTCGGCATGGTCCGTAAGTGGAAATTTCACCTCAGAATTTGATAATCTTAAAGAGGCTGCACCGAAATAATTCAAAGTCCTGCATAGGTAAGGAACACTAATAAAGCAGCATATTTGTGTTTATTTGAAAGTTCTTCTAGCGTGTCTTGTCCACACATGTCGAACACAGTTGCAGTCTGCCCACATATTTTTGAAATATTGCATTTTAAATGTATACTGTCCGAGGGGTGGGCGTGAAATTCATAATTTGAAATTAACTGGTCACTGCCAAATTTTATTTTTGTGCATCTCTGAATTTAAAAACTTTACTTACCATATCTACACTCATCATGGATCACTCGGACAAAACATAATACTTTTCTTAATATGTTGCCACAGTAATTATAGTCATTATTGCATGCGAAATATAAGTCATGACCTCGCATGACCGAATAGAACATGTAAATACAAAGTGATCAAAACTAAGGCACATGCAATACCGTTGCAACCACATAGCTGACAGTTGAAAAATACCCAGTGTGATAGAAATATCAATTAATAAAAGATCTTCCTCCTTGATACTCGTATAATTTGCAAAGCAGATTTGGAATTTATGGGTAGTTGATGTCGAAATATTTGATATTTTGTACAATACAAGATCGCATGAACATGTTTATGCAAAAAGGAAAACCGTATTAGGAAATAAAAAAACAGTAAAAGGAAAAATAAAAAGTATACGCTCTCCTAATTTGAACTACGACAACATACCATTGCATACGTTGACTGAGGAACACAACGCCTTAGACCACTGCGCTAGTGAGTCCTGAATGAAAGTATTGGTGAACGTATTCAACTAAAGCAGACATGCCCGTCCATGAGGCCGGGTACCACGGTTGAACGTAACCAAGCAATTCGTGTCTAAGCCATAACGTACGAAAGACGATTTACTACTGGCCATTTTTAAAATGCGCTCACAGCAGAATTTATACAGCCCCGTTGTTTCTGTGAGCAATGACGGTTGTTAGGTGAAACTTATGATACACGTGGTAGACCAAAGATGTCCAAAAGAAATATTTTCAAACTCTGTGTCACCCAGTGTGTTGTTTTCGATCAAAAGTGAATGGCATTTTATAATGAAACAAAAGGTAAGGGAACGAATCGCGAAAGTGAGAACGTATACGGCTACTAATCAGTTTTGATCACATGTGCTGGTTTCAAGCTCAAATTAACATGTTTCATAGCTGTTTCGTAGTGAATGACCATTACGTTCTTCATAGTGTATTGGGCGCCGTGGTGCAATGGTTCCGTGCAGGTCTTGCATGCTCTTTCGAGCGTACACGTATATGACTTCGAATCCCCAATCAGATTTATTTTTCTTTTTTTTTTTTTATGTGTTTTTTTACTGATTCAAAAATATTTATCATTTCTGTTGCGACCAACGTAGCCTAAGATCAGTGTCCGCATCACCACAGTATGCTTTTTATATACGCATATTGTTTGCCATTCAGTTTGGAAGACACTATTCAGAATATACATGTAACTATCATTGGTAAACACTGTATTAAGGCGCTTGAATATGTTCTGAATTTCAACCTGGAAGGTCACTTGAAGCTAGGATATTTGAATATGCAGCTTCGTACAATGGCACCAGTGAAATTTATCAATATTACACTTTGTGTTGATTACAATTCACTTTGATTGTTGAATTATTATTTTCTACATGATATTTGAGTTTTAATCAGAGTTTACATTGTAGTAATTAATGAATGCTCATTCCGGGCCATCTGACCTATTCCCATTGGTCATAAATGGGCAAATACGAATTGAGGGTATATTGTGATAGACAATAATCAAAAACAACAGACATTTCTGGGTGTTTCAAACTATATCTTATTCCAGAGAAAAACGTATTGATGGGATTGGGTTCGCACCATGGCAGTACATTTGCCTCTGAATGATGATTGAGAAAGATATGTAACTTTCAGTCTCTACTTCGCAAGTGACATAGCTCGGCATGGTCCGTAAGTGGAAATTTCACCTCAGAATTTGATAATCTTAAAGAGGCTGCACCGAAATAGTTCAAAGTCCTGCATAGGTAAGTGGAAACACTAATAAAGCACGATTTTGTGTTTATTTAAAAGCTTCTAGCGTGTCTTGTCCACACAGTCGAACACAGTTGCAGTCTGCCCACATATTTTGGAATAAATTGCATTAAATGTAATACTGTCCGAGGGCGTAAATTCATAATTTAAATTAACTGGTCACTGCCACATTTTTTTTTCTGCATCTCTGAATTTAAAAACTTACATATCTACACCTTCATCAGTGGATCACTCGACAAAACATAATATTTTTCTTAATATGTGCCACAGTAAATTATAGTCATTATTGCATGCGAAATATAAGTCATGACCTCGCATGACCGGAATAGGAACAGGTTTAATACAAAGTGATCAAAACGGCACGTGCAATACCGTTGCAACCACATAGCTGACAGTTGAAAATAACCCAGTGTGATAGAAATATCAATTAATAAAGATCTTCCTCCTTGATACTCGTAATAATTTTGCAAAGCAGATTTAGAATTTATGGGTAGTGGATGTCGAAATATTTGATATTTTGTACAATACAAGATCGCAATGAACATGTTTTTATGCAAAAAGGAAAACCGTAATTAGGAAATAAATAAAAAAAACAGTAAAAAGGAAAAATAAAAAGTATACACTCACCTAATTTGAACTACGACAACATACCATTGCATACGTTGACATGAGGAACACAAACGCCCTTAGACCACTGCGCTAGTGAGTCCTGAATGAAAGTATTGGTGAATCCGTATTCCAACTAAAGCATGACCATGCCCCGTCCAAAATTGAGGCCCAGGTTACCCAACGGTTGAACGTTAACCAAACAAATTTCGTTTCTATATTCTACATTTCCTAAAAGCCATAACGTATACAAAGAAAAGAAAACGATTTACTACTGGCCCATTTTTTAAAAATGCCGCGACGAACAGCAAATTTATACAGCCCCGTTGTTTCTGTGAAGCAATGACGGTTGTTAATGGTGAAACTTATGAAACACACTAAAAAGTGGAGAACCAAAAGATGTCCAAAAGAAATATTTTCAAACTCTGTGTCACCCCAGATTGGTTTGTATTTTCGATCAAAAGTGAATGGCATTTTAAATGTAACAAAAAAAAAGGTTATAAAAAAAGGGAAACAAGAGGAACGAATTGGCGGGAAAAGGTGCGAACGTATACGGCTACTAATCAGTTTTGATCACTGTGCTGGTTTCAAGCAAAAATAACATGTTTCATAGCTGTTTCGTAGTGAATGATCCATTAACGTTCTTCATAGTGTATTGGCGCCGTGGTGCAATGGTTCCGTGCAGGTCTTGCATGCCTTCCTCCTTTCGAGCGTACACTATATGACTTCGAATCCCCCCCCAATCAGATTTCCCCATTTTTCTTTGTTTAGAATTGTTTTGGTGTTTTTTTACTGATTCAAATATTGATCATTTCTTCTGTTGCGACCAACGTAGCCTAAGATCAGTGTCCGCATCAACACAGTATGCTTTTTATATACGCATATTGTTTGTCATTCAGTTTGGAAGACACTATTCAGAATATACATGTAACTATCATTAGTAAACACTGTATTAAGGCGCTTGAATATGTTCTGAATTTCAACCTGGAAGGTCACTTGAAGCTAGGATATTTTAATATGCAGCTTCGTACAATGGCAGCAGTGAAATTTATAAATATTACACTTTGTGCTGATTAAAATTCACTTTGCTTGTTGAATTATTATTTTGTACATGATATTTGATTTCAATTAGAGTTTACATCGTATTAATTAATGAATGCTCATTCCAGGTCCATCTGACCTTTTCCGAGTGGTCATAAATGGGAAAATACGAATTGACGGTATGCTGTGATAGACAATAATCAAAACAACAGACATTTCTGGGAGTTTCAAACTATATCTTATTCCAGAAAAAACGTATTGATGGGAATGGGTTCGCACCAGGACAGTACATTTACCTCTGGATGATGATTGAGAAGATATGCAACTTTCAGTCTCTACTTCCGCAAGTGACGTGACACGGCATGGTCCGAAAGTGGAAATTTCACCTCAGAATTTGATGAGATCTTAAAGAGGCTGCACCGAAGTAGTTCATGCATAGGTAAGGAACACTAATAAAGCAGCATATTTGTGTTTGTTTAAAAGCTTTTAGCGTGTCTAGGATGTCGAACACATTTTGCAGTCTGCCCACATATTTGTAATATTGCATTAAATGCATACTGTCCGAGGGCGTGAAATTAATAATTTGAAATTAACTGGTCACTGCCACCTTACCCCTTTACTGTTTTCTGCATCTCTGAATTTAAAAACTTACATAACTACACTTCATAAGTGGATCACTCGGACAAAACACAATACCTTTCTTAATATGTGCCGCAGTAATCATAGTCATTTCTGTGAGCAATGACGGTAGTTAGGTGAAACTTATGATACACGTGGATAGACAAAAGATGTCCAAAGAAGCTTTATAATGTAACAAAAGGTACGGGAACGAATCGGAAAAGGGCGAACGTATACGGCTACTAATCAGTTTTGATCACATATGCTGGTTTCAAGCGAAAATTAACATTTTCATAGCTGTTTTCATAGCTGAATGACCATTACGTTTCTCATAGAGTATTGGACGCCGTGGTGCAATGGCTCCGTGCAGGTATTGCCTGCTCATTCGAGCGTACACGTATATGAGTTCGAATCCCCAAGCAGATATTTTTTTATAATTGCGTTTCTACTGATTCAAATATTGATCATTTCTGTTGCGACCAACGTAGCATAAGATCAGTGTTCGCATCAACACAGTATGCTTTTTCAATTTGGAATACACTATTCAGAATAAAACTAACATTAGCAGACACTGTATTGCGGCGAGTGTATATGTTCGGAATTTCGACCTGGAAGGTCACATGAAACTACGATTTTTTAATATCCAGCGTCGTTCATGTACAATGGGACCAGAGAATTTATAAATATTAAACTTTGTGCTGATTTAAATTCACTTTGATTGTTGAATTATTATTTTCTGCTTGATATTTTATTTTGCTCCGGGTTTACATCGTATTAATTAATGAATGCTCATTCCAGCGCTACCTGACCTGTTCCTATTGGTCAGAAATGGGCAAATACGAATTGAGGGTATGTTGTGACAGACAATAATCAAAACAACAGTAACGCATCTCTCATAATAATGCATGTTAATGATGGAAAAACACATACGTATGTCCACGAATGGTCATATGCCTGATTTACAGTGAAATGGCACTAAACCGGACACTCAGAGTGTTCGGTTTGGAGAGGTTTCACTGTACATGTATTGCTCCGTGAAGAAATGTTGACGTTAGGAAGATAGTTTTCTTAATTAATCCTTGTAACTTTACAGATTATGATATGAAGCAAACATTTACAAACACTGTATATCCCGATGAGCCAGCTTGTAACATATGGAACGCCAAATCTACATAAACTAAACTAATCAATGCTAGCTCTAAATAATTAGAGCTAGCCTTAACTATTTAGAGCTAGCATTAAATATTGAGAGCTAGCATTAATTATTTGAGTTTATGTAGATTTGGCGTTCCTGGAACGCCGAAACTACATAAACTCAAATAATTATTGCTAATAATTAGAGCTAGCATTAAATATTTAGAGCTATCTCCAGATAATTCAGAAAGCTCTTCAAATAATTATTTAGAGCTAGCTTTAATTATTTCAGTTTATGTAGATTTGGCGTTCCGTAGTAACACACCGTCTCATCAGGTACTGCAGTTAAGTGTTGAACAGTAAGTTTCAGATATACTCTTTATTTCCTACATATGGAGATTACATGGTGAAACATGAAGAACAGAACAAGTAACGTACATACAAACATGGCATATAGTGAATAATTAGATTTGCAAAAATTGCGACGTTTCTGTACACTAGGTACATGTATCTTAAATTGGATTCAGAATTACACACACATGAACAGCTGTGTGATCAGAACACATCATACAACAGGTTCACTGCATTACTGGTCAATTGGTATCGTGTGAATCCTTTCTATTAAAATATATCCCACAGTCTACGGTATTCAGTTGTGTGCAATGTAGGTTCAACTGATATGATAAGCAGAGTGAACCCATACCAGCGTACACTTGCGCGTATTAAGCTGGTATGGGTCCATTCATATTATATGAAATCGTCACTGTCTCGTGAGTTTGTTAGACCGGTAGACAAACAGTGTAGACCTGCAATATAGATAGACCCAAGTCAACATGTCCCGATGGTATCTCGTTTGTGCAGCCTCTAATTTATAATGTTGGTGATAATGTCGTAAATGTACAAGTTTACAGTCTAAATCTGTTTTGAGTATCAGTCGGGAAAGCAGTGTGGACCCTGGTCAACGTACACGCGAGTGTAGGCTAGCCGGGACCATTCTGGCTGTCTGTTTATCTCAGGTGCGTGTACCACAATATAGATTTTATTGTAGACCCGTTGCCTACAATGTACGCAGTATAACATGTCACATGATGTTGATCAGTGTTATGAACAGTGTAGACCTTGCTCAATGGATACAAATACCTAGTCTAGTCTAAAGGCTAGACTTATTTACTATTCGTTATATGCATAGTCGTTATATGCTTCAATCGGTGATCGGTTATCTATTGATGACAGAGTGATACATGTACATGTACATAGTATCGGAATATAACAGATCAGACTCATTTTTTAGCATACAGGATGCATATGCTGGTTATGGGTTCATCCTCATTCTGATATTTGCGATCAGTGATTACATATAATCGTTTTTCCACGAGTTATGATAATATTCGATTATGACAAAATTTCGATGACGAGCAGTGCGTATCCTGATGTGCGAGTACGTAGGCTGGTCATCCTGATTGTGTGTATTCAGAGTATCGTACGGTACATGTTACCAATATGCATGGTAAGCATTAAGGGCCCTGATCAGCATACACGTAAGTGTAGGCTGGTCAGGGCTGCATTATTATGTTGGTTAGGTTAGCATAACTCTTCATAGGCATATAACACGTGCACAATCTGAATAAAATTAAATAAATGCTAGTAAATAACAAAAACAAATATATATATAAAACCCAATTAACAACACTAAATCAGCAATCATGGTTAACATGATAGGTTAATATAACATTCTGATACCAGCACACTAACCAATAAAAAGGGGGTTTGAAGGTGGGGGCAACGTCCCCCAAATACCATACCGTCAGAAATCACTTTCTTCTTCTCTTCTCGTCTCTTCTTTTCTCTTCTCGATGGTGATTATGTAGGATTAGGACTGAATGTAACTATAAGTTAACTAGAAATGGACGCTTGTCGACAAGCGCATGTGTATCCCCCTCCCCAGATACACAAGTAGTTTGAAAAAAGGGTGTTCGAGTTATGCTCCGGAGACAAGATCAGTGACGGAAAAAACAAAGGGAGATAACTAAAAAATTAGTGATGCAAGAGTTGTCATTCTTGCGTGACACACCTTTAGGGTTGTGGTCTATGCATGTGTGAAGTTTCATGACAATATTCCGAAGTGTGTTCGAGTTATGCTCCAGACACGAAATCATTGCACGAAACAACAAAGGGAGATAACTAAGAAATTAACGACGCAAGAGTTGTCATTCTTACGTGCAACACACCTTTGGGTCGTCTTCTATGCATGTGTGAAGTTTAATAAACTAGAAAATGTGTTCATAGAACACGGATGTCCCAAATATCGCTTTGATAATAAATGAGGCCAAATTCCAAGTCAAAATTTTCTTTTACCTGAGAGTTAAAGGTTTTGAATCACCAAGTATGTGACCTTGACCCTGGGCTTGGCGGGGGCAGGACAAACGTGGATTTGGCACAGAGCGGTAGAGGACCATTAGAGCAATGCATATATGAAATATGAAGCTGATCCGTGAAAGAAAACAGAAATTATAAGATATTTACCTGAGCGTTAAAGTTTTTGAAGCACTAAGTATGTGATGTTAACCCTGGGCTTGGCGGGGGCGGGACGAACGTAGATTTGGCACAGGGCGGTAGAGGACCATTAGAGCAATGCGTATATGAAATATGAAGATGATCCATGAAAGAAAACAGAAAGTATAAGATAGTTACCCGAGCGTTAAAGTTTTTGAAGCACTAAGTATGTGACCTTGACCCTGGGCTTGGCGGGGGCATAACGAACGTGGATTTGGCACAGGGCGGTAGAGGACCATTAGAGCAATGCGTATATGAAATATAAAGCTGATCCGTGAAAGAAAACAGAAATTATAAGATATTTACCCGAGCTTTAAAGTTTTTGAAGCACCAATTATGTAACCTTGACCCTGGGCGCTTGGCGGGGCAGGACGAAATGTGGATTTGGCACAGGGCGGTAGAGGACCATTAGAGCAATGTGTATATGAAATATGAAGCTGATCCGTGAAAGAAAACAGAAATTATAAGATATTAACCCGAGCGTTAAAGTTTTTGAAGCACCAAGTATGTGACCTTGACCCTGGGCTTGCCGGGGGCAGGACGAACGTGGATTTGGCACAGGGCGGTAGTGAACCATCAGAGCAATGTGTATATGAAATATGAAGCAGATCGGTCGAAGGATGAAGAAATTATGAGACATTTAACCGAGTGTTAGTTTTGAGTGACGGACGGACGGACGGACGGAGGACGGGACGGGCACGTTCCTACGAATGAATACTTGTTGGGTTTTATTGTATAAAAATACCCAACAAGAGTACCCAACACTATCCTAACCCTACCCAATAAGATCCCCGTACGCTTACAACAAGTACCCATTCGTGTGTGCGGACAGACGGACGGACAAGGGAAACACTAAATGCCCCCTCCACTATCGTGGTGGGACATAAAAATATTCCAAAGGGTGTTCGAGTTATGCTCTGGATACAAAATCAGAGCACGAAACAACAAAGGGAGATAAGTAAACAAGAATTCCGCGGAATCAGATGCCTCGCCTTGTCCCGCCTTGACCTCGAGCCTGGGCCCGAAAGCAATGTTCACTGGCCCGAACATATTATACAATTATTGACTAGTGAGCCATAGAATATCAGATTATATTCTATGGCTCACTAGTCAATAATTGTTTTATTATATGATAATAGTCTGTATATAGCACTTACGACCTTATGCTACTAGACAAAAATTGAAAAAGAATTTGAAAAAAAAATGAATCTTTTTTTTTTAAAAATTAAAAAATAATAATGCTTGCTACTGGAGCCCAGAATTTTTTTTTAATAGTCCTATATTTATCTACATATATCTGCACAGGTCCACATAATGCCACAATATTTTCAACACAGTTTACGGAAATGTAATATACAAAAACAATAATAATAATAATGCTCGCTACTGGAGCCCAGAATTTTTGTTAATAGTTACGGAAATGTAATAATGTACCTGTATAAATTACCTGTAATAAGTTAGTGGTCAGTTCAAAAATTGAAAAAGAATGTAAAAAAAAAAATGCAAAAAAAAAATTAAATTTAAAAACAAAATAAAAGAATAATGCTCCCTACTGGAGCCCAGAATGTTTTTTAATAGTCCTATATTTATCTACATATCATATATATACAGGTCCACATATTGCCACAATATTTTCAACACAGTTTACGGAAATGTAATATAATCATTTACCTGTATAAATTACCTGTAAGTGGTCAGTGGTCAGTTGCACATGCTAGCACATGCACAGGTGAATAGTCTGTATATAGCACTTACGACCTTATGCTACTAGACAAAAATTGAAAAATAATTTGAAAACAAAAAATGAAAAAGAAATAAAAAAAAAAATAAAAAAAGAAAAAATGAAAAAAAAAAAAAAAAAAATGAAAAAAAAATAAAATGAAACAATGAAAAAAAAAATCAAAAAAAAAAAATCAAAAAAAAAAATGGAAAAAAAAGTTTAAAAATAATAATGCTTGCTACTGGAGCCCAGATTTTTTTTTAATAGTCCTATATTTATCAACATATATCTGCACAGGTCCACATAATGCCACAATATTTTCAACACAGTACCCAATGTAGTAATTTACCTGTATAATTACCTGTGGTCAGCAGTGTCAAGCACTGGACATTTGCACATGCAAGCCCATGCTAGCACATGGTTCTCCCAGTCTCTATTGTTCTCTCTACAGGTAAGGTGTACAGAACACACGAGAAAAGGTGTACAGAGCAGACGAGAAAACAGGTCTTCATGCATTATTGTCCAGTTTGTAGAGTGCGCAAAACAAAAAAGGGAGATAACTCAAAAATTAGCTACGCAAGAGTTGTCATTCTTGTGCGCGACACACCTCCGGGTCGTGGTCTATGCATGTGTGAAGTTTCATGAAAATATTCCAAAGGGTGGTCGAGTTATGCTCCGGACAGGAAATCAGTGCGCGAAAACAAAAAAGGGAGATAACTAAAAAAAAAGCTATGCAAGATTTGTCATTCTTGTGCACGACACACCTTCGGGTCGTGGTCTATGCATGTGTGAAGTTTCATAAAAATATTCCAAAGGGTGGTCGAGTTATGGTCAATCAGTGCGCGAAACAAAAAAAGGAGATAACTAAAAAATGAGCTATGCAAGATTGTTGTCATTTTGTGCGCGACACACCTTTGGGTCGTGTCTATGCATGTGTGAAGTTTCACGAAAATATTCCAAAGGGTGGTGGTGGAGTTATGCTCCGGACACGAAATCAGTCCGAGAAACAAAAAAAGGGAGATAACTCAAAAATTAGCTATGCAAGAGTTGTCATTCTTGTGCGCGACACACCTTCGGGTCGTGTTCTATGCATGTGTGAAGTTTCATGAAAATATTCCAAAGGGTGTTCGAGTTATGCTCCGGACAAGAAGTGTCTGCGGCGGACGCAGACGCGGACGCTGACGCGGACGCGGACGCGGACGCGGACGCGGACGCGGCGCGCTGTCAAATCCATAGTATCCCCCGACGGAGTCCGGGGGATACAATTAGCACACTTGCTAGACATTAGTGACTCAGATAGTACACTCGCCACTTAATTTCATTTGACCAGTCCGTATGCCACTCAAAACGCACAATACACGTAAACTAGTATGGGTTCCCCTCAATCATCTCTAATCGATACCCAGCCATACTATATCACACACATATAAGCTGATTGGTGCTATAGGAGGCCTCAACTTATAGGTTACCATGCCTGCATAGATTCTCCTATATTTGATGCACATTTTTGGAGCCTGAATTATAAATGCAACATTTATAACTTGAAAATTCGGAAATATAAACAAGACCGACGAACATCGGCCTGCTTCTTTACTGGGCTATATATCCCGGGTATGGAAGGTGTTCGAACCAATTCCCACCCTTAAATATGAGCCGAATCGAATTGAAGAGTGCAGTAAAGTGCATCGACGTATGAATATTAGATATTTTGGGGTGAAAGGGTTAAATTAAGTCTATAGACAACGCCCCCGTACATGTTCCGGGCAAAAGTCATGCGATACGGGCACGTTGAAACTGTCTGGTATTTGTCCGCCGAGTCCCCGAGCGGATGGCATATATATTGGGATTATGTGAGTGTTGCGTGACATTGTTGTATAACGAGTATAGGCTCTAATGTGTGATCGGTGTTAACCAAACTACAGTCTGTTTTACGAAAGCTGCCCAAATTTCACGGGTGTATAAACAATTCAAAAACAATATTATTTTCGATTTTATTAAATTAAAGGAAAATTTAAGAATGAGCCTCATTTTAACTAAGTGAAATTTTGTCAAATATTGATTTTATTGCGAAAAAAAATAATTTCCCCATGTTAAATCCCCATAGACATCTTCAAAGAGTGGGGATCTAATCTTCACAGAGTGGGGATCTATGGGGATTTAACATCAGAAAAATTTTAGAATTTCAGAAATACTGGACCGATTTTCAAAATGTAACGTTTGTTTTCTTAGTTAGATCATTTCCAAGCTATCTAGCCAGATTTCGGAGTAAATTTTCAATATATTTAATTTTCTGACTCCTCCCACAACACATCCACCTCCTTTTTCCCCATGTTAAATTCCCATACACACATAAGTTTTTCGCAATAAAATCAATATTTGACCAAATTTCACGAAATAAAAGGAAGGTTCATTCTTAAATTTTTATAAAATTGAATATAATCGAAAAAATGTACCGTTTTTGCATTGTTTATATGGCCGTAACATTTGGGCAAGATTCGTGAAACAGACAGTAGGCACGTTTCGAGACGCCTGATGATTGATCGGCACTTCCGTTTTGTACCCTACGTGTAAATGCAATTGCATACTTCGACCTTGGACGTCACTCTAAAGCGCAGTACATGTATATGCACTGACTGATAAGAAACAAGTGGCTTTTATCAGGTAACGAGTTTTGGTATTGGCCGAATACGTACTGACTGATAACATAATGTCGTATCAGGCATCGACCTGATAGTGATACATTATCAGGGTTACAACGAATTGATAACTGACGTTTTATTATCTGATATCTACGGAGCCCCACAGGGGATATGGATTTTTTTTATTAATTCGTTCCCACGAAATAACAATTCGTTCCTCCGATTTAAAAATTCGTTCCCTCGAATTAACAATTCGTTCCCACATTATAACAATTCGTTCCCTCGAATTAACAATTCGTTCCCACGATATGACAATTCGTTCCCTCAATTTAGCAATTCGTTCCCTCGAATTAACAATTCGTTCCCACGATATAACAGTTCGTTCTCACTAATTAACAATTCGTTAAACTAATTGTATTCATTTACTCACCCAGTCCACACATATGGCAACATGAGGTATATAGTTTCAACAAATGTGAACAAGACTGCATTCAGCCTGGTAAACAATCATTCCAACAGACGTGGCCTAGTAAAATGAGTGAACTGTCATACAATTTGCGACTTTAGCTTATTACCACTCCCCCATGCAACCCATACACGCACGCAAACCCCACACACGAACGCACGCATACCTACTTTGTTTAATGGCCAATTTGAGCTGGAAACTGAGTTGAGCACGGACACATGTTCCATGACGTCGAGCCAAGGAGGTAGCCCGGTCTCCCATTCCATAATAACCCAGACACAGTCCCACGAAATAACAATTCGTTCCCTCAATTTAGCAATTCGTTCCCACGATATAACAATTCGTTCCCTCGAATTAACAATTCGTTCCTTCGAAATGACAATTCGTTCCCTCGAATTAACAATTCGTTCCCACGGGAACGAATTGTTAAATTGAGGGAACGAATTGTTAATTCGTGGGAACGAATTAGTAAAAACACATTTGATATAAATGTCCCGACTGCTCGACTGGAAGTATACAAACAATCATTTATACCATCTGTGGTACAACTTTGGAATGAAACTGATCCTTCAATGAGAAATGTAGATAGTCTTAGACACTTTAAAACAGCATGCGCCAAACAATTATACACTCAATATGAAATACCACCATATTACTTAGTGGGAGACAGGTTTTCGTCAGTTATGCATGCAATACTTCGTAATAAATGTAGCAGTCTCAATTCCGATCTTTGCAATAACCATATCAGAGAAACTCCCTACTGCGAGTGTAGCGAAATTGTAGAAGACGCTGAACATTACTTCTTTGAATGCAACAAATATCATGCACAGCGTCTCATTCTACGCCAGTCACTGCAACGATTTCATAACGTGAACGCGCACATGCTTTTGAACGGCATACCTGAACGGAACAATGAAAACAATATTATTATCTTCAATTCTGTACAAAATTATATTAAAACTACAAAACGATTTGAGTAACTTCGTTGATAGATGTATGTAGCGTAATCCATATCCGATGTATTCCATTCGATTTGCCAGCATCATCCACAACCACCGGTTATTAATGATCACTGAAATTTATTGAAACTAGCACTAATGCATTGATGGATTTGCTCATGTAGTATATGTACTCGGCGACAAAAACAACTTTTATTCTTTCTCCAAATCTCATATCTCACTATCCACCTCTTCTCTACTTTTTTGTCCGTTTTCTTTCCATACATTATGTAAACATATATTTATCGCTTGATTATTGGTTTGTATCCGTGTTTATATGCCTGTATACATGTATTCATGTATCGCCATTGCTGTTGAATTATTGTACTTTGTAACACTTAGGTGAGGGCTGTAACTAATGTTGAGAGAACTTGTAACCCGAGCCTATTGTATTTATATGCAATAAACTATGTTTAAACTAAACTAGTAAAAACAAATAGTTCTACGTCGCCTGCGGGGCTCAGTACAGGCCACCATATGTATGCTAATACTAGAAACGTGAGTTTGTTCTAAACAGTTTGCTAATCGCTAATTATTGTGATAAAGTTCTACTATTTGCTAAATACGAGACACATACACAAGACTAAGGGAGATAACGTATACACTATTCTGATGTTTCGTTCATGAGGTTATTTCCCTTGAACAACATTTTCACTGTATACGCATATGAATACCTACTGCTCTGCTGTGCGATTGCTCTTATTATTGGACAGATGTATTTGTAGAAACAAAATTGCTACCCGCTCCATACCTTTTGCGAGGGTAGTAATTTCACCCCATCTCTTTAATGTAACGCATGGAAGAATTATTTTTGCAATCGGTTATCCGGCCTGTTTGATATGTTAGCGATATAAAACTGTCAAAGCTGTATCAATAAATTATTAATAAAGAACATACACATGCAGAAATTGGTTATTTTACCGTGTCAAGATGTTAATTTGACATTTACATGTATATCTTGTCAATTTTAGAGCTTCATTTCGTTATGTTGAATGTTGAACAACAACTAGAGAAAATATAGCTTCCATGGGAAAATGATTTCCCTGTTGTATTATTTTTGGCAATTTACTAGTTCTGATTATGCGCAAAACAACCAAATCTGCAACAAGTTCAATGCGTTATACAGCTGACTGTTACAATATTCAACAATTTATGGACAATGGTGATCCGAAAGACGTCACAGATATATTTACGAAGAAAGGAGCCACAATTAAAATGGAACCAAATGAAGAGCCTGATCACATCGGTTTTGATACAATATGTGTCGAGGTTAGCGAACTGAGATCACAGTTAAACATGACAAAACAAGAAGTTGACAAATTAAAATCTCAAAGAGCAGATGAGGCCAAAACAATTAAACATTTAGAAGAATCTATTAATGAGCTAAAACGCTTAATTACAATCTCCCACCCAACGCCACATACGAAATCACCAAATCAGCCTCCAGCTGTTAAAAGCGTGCCATCACTATTCAAAAAGATAGCAGATGACAATAACATGTTGAAACAGAAATTGACAGACAATACATTGAAACCCGACAACACCATCCCAATCGACCAACACCATCGAACAGAAGTGATACCAACCGCGAATCTACAAGATACTCGAAACACGAACATCGACCCCGAAGACATCCAACACACAAATATACGCCGCCCAGAATCCCAAAACATGAATACCCAACACCAAGATAATGGAAACACGAACATCCGTCATCAAGACAAAGGAGACACGAATAGACATTATCAAAACACTGAAAACACGAATTTGAAATTGATACATTCACCGTATTCTGATGCTGTGAAGAAACCGACGGAACTAAAACCCATGAACGGAACAAAACATAGACAAACAGAAACCACAAACCAGACTGAAAATCACTTCTACACTGACCCTGTAACAAATAAACGATACCGCCCGCAAAACCAAATACCGGTCTTAGTGTCAAGTAGACTATCCGTTGAAACCGGAACTAGCTACGCACCTGCAGAAAATCCCGAATACCCCCGATATGGTAACGATAGCGTCCATAGATCGGACCCCTCTACACCAAACGAGGTTCCAGTGTTTGAGTGCATTAGTTCCAAACACACGCGCAGGTACTATATTGGTGGGATCGTCCGCACATCCAACAGAGACGGGTTTCTCAGATTTCTGGAGCAGCGAGGTATCCACCCAACTGGACTCCGCATGATAAACACTAATCGGGGATCATTGGCCGCGAAAGTAACGGTAAACCAGTCTGACGGCTATACCATGGAAAACAAGTCCTTCTGGCCGAGTAAATTTTACTGTCGCCGCTGGTATAGCAACAACGCATGGAATGAAAAATTTGTAGCTACAAACATTGACGATGGGACCAATTATAATGGCTATGACCAGTATCTATCCACTCATGTGGACTAAGCCCATCGCAAATTACTGTGTACTATTTGTGCTGTTCTTCATAACCCTCATGGTGAATACAAATGCACTGCCTAATTGCAACTTCCTAACCTGGAATGTCAGAGGTATTTTTACTAGTGCTGGCTCACTCGGTCAAACACTAGATGACATGAACATTGATGTAGCTTTTATATCTGAGCATAAGCTTAAAGCTCAATACAATCACGTCCTAAACTCTTTGCATTCCAATTACACATCTCATGCGGTATTTGACACCTCTGACGTCACAGGCATAGGATGTGGCAAAGGCGGGTCATGTATACTGTACAAAAAACAATGCGCATTTCAGATAACTCCAATTGAAGGTGTGAAAAGTGATCGAATATGTGGTATATGTATTGCACAACCTAACGCATGTCCGTTGTATGCATTTTCTGTGTATATGCCGTCTGTTAACTATCCCATCACTGACTATATTGACGGTCTGAACACGCTGCAAGGCTTATATGACTCGCATTCCTCGATTGGTACAGTAATTATATGTGGCAATTTTAACGCAATGCTTACCACAAATCCCTCGAATGATAGAAATAGGCTGTTTTCGAGCTTTATCAATCAAAATTATTTGTCTATAGTCGAAAATGCTGGACCGCAATATACAGTTCGTCCTACGGAAAAGACCCTTGATTATATTATATTACCCCGAATTCAAAACAATCTTATCCGTTCCAGTCGAGTTTATGATAATGACATATTTCACGTATCTGACCATTTACCGATACATACGTGCATTTCAATACCAATTATCATGTTTCAGCAGGATAACAACCCTCAAGTTGCGTGGAATAAGTGTACACACGACAACTTGAGTATGTATCAATGCATTTTAAATAATGAACTCCAAACATTTGACTTGGCAACACTCACCCAAACTAGCAATAATCGCCACATCGAATCGCTGTACAGTCATATAGTAAAGTCCATAACCATTGCTTCAAAACAAGCATTGCCTGTTAGTCATTTCAACAGACATTCCAAGCAGTACTGGACAACCTCAGTGAAAACAGCTCATGCTACCCAGAGATCTTGTCGGATAGCATGGATTACTGCGGGTCGTCCGCGGGATACCAACAACACACAATACAAAGCATATAAGTCTGCTAAGAGACAATTTCGAAAACATCAAAGAGATGCAATCCGAGAATCTGAACAAAAATTCTATGATGATCTTGATGGGACTGCCAATTGCGATATTAGGTTATTCTGGCGCACGCTCAATAGTAAACGAAATAACCGCAAGAATAGTATTAACCAAATTGAAGCACATGGTGTTATAACAAACAACCCGAATGAAATATGTAACATCTTTCAGTCACACTTTGCATCTGTAATTGTTCCGAAAGAAGAGCCAGCATTTGATAAATCATTCAAGGACCATGTAGACTCTGAGGTGAATGATTTTACCAGATCAGATGATGGCTTTTCATGTCCTATTTTGGGTTGTCCAGTCGACTTGGAAGAGCTTAAACATGTAATCGCTGATCTGAAAACCAGGAAAGCTCCTGGCATTGATTTAATTGTAAATGAGCATCTGATAAATGGTGGAAACACGCTCGTGCACTATCTGAAGATCTTATTTGATCTTATGATCGAGCATGAGTATGTTCCTACATATCAGAAAATTGGAACCGTGATACCTATATACAAAGATGGTAAACCACGTTGTGCCCCGGACAGCTACAGACCTATCACCCTGCTCTCTGTTATATACAAAGCATTTGAAAAGATTTTACATCTGCGTCTACAACGTTGGTGTAAAATAAAAACAAAGAAAGAGAATTTCCAAATAAACAGCAAAATGGCTATCAAAAACATTTAGATTCAGTGACAGTGTCATTTAACATTCAAGAGACAATTGCATATAACAGAGAGCTTGGCTCGGATAGCTTTGTTGCCTTCTTGGACACAGCGAAAGCTTTTGATACCGTTTGGCATAATGGTTTGTTCTTTAAGTTGTTAAATTTCGGCATCAAAGGAAAGTTCCTAAGAATGATAATGAACAGCTATTCAGACATGAAGAGCTGTGTCTTGGTCAACGGAGCAAAATCCGGTATTTTTCCTCTGAGACAAGGGGTGAGGCAGGGAGGCATCATTTCAACTTGGTTGTATCTTTTATACGTGGATGAGCTATTAAATACTCTGCAAGCCTCGCCACATGGGGCGCGCATTGCGTCGATTAAATGCGGAAATCCAACGCTACCTGACGACATCACCATTATTTGCCCAAATATACGTTGCTTGCAAAATTCATTAAATACCGTACACACATATTCACTGAAATGGACATATACTATGAACCCAAGTAAATGTAAAGCTATTGCATTCACTGCCAGAAATCTGACCGACCTACAACCTGTCAAACTTGGGCAAAGTGTAATAGAGTATAACGATTGTGTAACGCACGTTGGAATTCAGCTTAATCGATCATTTAATAACTCTCAATGTATACAATCACGTTGTAGAAAAAGCAGAGCTTCTCTATTCTCTATTTTGAACTTACATAACTTACCTGCCAATGTCAATCCACTGACCATCGCATCCATCCTTACCAAAATATCCATACCTATTATATTATATGGTTCCGAATTATGGCATAACGTATCTCAACGAGATATGTACGATGTGGAAAAAGTAGTAAGGCTTGCAACCAAATGTTGCCAACATTTATCCATAAGAACAAGTACTGTAATGGCACTTTCAATGATCGGATGGCTCCCTACCTCAGCCTAAATTGACATGAACAAACTCAACTTCATTTGCCGATTATGTACATGCCCAAATGATCTCCTGGTAAAGCAAATTTTTAACTTTCGTCTATTCCAATATTTTACAAGGGGTTGTCAAAATCAAACTGGATTTATTCAGGATGCTTGTGAAATACTTGTCAAATACAATTTGATGGACTACATACAAACATATATGAATACTGGAGTATTTCCTTTGAAACGTACATGGAAGAGAGTGACAGGACTCAATATAGCCACATATCATAAGCGTACATGGACAAATGAATGTGATAATAATGACAAATTTGTCAGATTTAGAAAATTGCACTCATCAAACTTGCACCATGCCATACTCTGGGATATCATAGATAACAGAAGCACACTTGCCGCAACCTTAATTGTTGCAAAAGTATCTGCACCAACTCGTCAACTGATGAAGTAGTATATAAGAGTCATAATGATACCACCACCCTCTGGAAGCCACCGGCTACGCGCGGTGCCTCCCACCGGGTGGTGGTATAATTAATGACTCTTATATACTACTCAGATTTTCCTTCATTTTTATGAGAATATTTATGAGAATGGGAGTAATTTTAATTTTTCAAAACACGAAGGGGGGAGTAGGCATAATTTTAATTTTTCAAAACACAAAGGGGAGAGTAAGCATAATTTTTTAACAAAAACACTTTTTTTAAAAACACACCTACTGTTCGGCGGGTATGTATGAGAACATATTTTTCATCAACCGCGAGACCATATATTTATGACATGAGAAGATACACCCTATTAGAGATAAGAATCCCTATGTTATACTCAGTATATTACAGCAATCTGTCATACATTTATTACAAATAAACTTACACCCTATTGAAGATAAAAATCTATTGGTTATACTCAGTATAATGTCTACCATAAAGCAAATGAGAGAGCAAGCTAAGAGTTGGGGAATTTCCCTAAGAGGTTTGATACTCAAGAAAGATATAGCAGATAGGATAAGTGACGCGCGAGCCATCGTCTACGAGGAGAGGCTGCGACGTGCGGTTTCGACCGGACGACTGCCCGCTGACCCTGAAAAACGCTCCGAGAAATTGGAGAACGAGACGACGGCCAGTCTGCGCGCCACTGCTTACGCGCAGCGTGTAAAAGAAGATCCCAGCGCGCGTAGAAAACCAATATTCAAGGCGTACTACAATAAGATTTATCAAGGGTTGGTTGGGAGACCTCCTAAGAGTAGGAGAGATATCGCCAGAGCTTTGGTGGAGGAGAGTCCCAGGATTCTCGCCGAAGAAGCTGAAGTTAGGGAAACTGTTGATAGGGGTAGGAGGAAGATAGTATGGACTTTCGAGAGGGGGGTAGATGGGGAGATCGCTAATCGCATAATGAATAAAATTCGTTCAGAGATGACCACGGCGTGTTATCTGAGGTATTCGTGCTCGTATCGTATTAGGAACATAGAGACCGACGCTACTATGATCTATCACAAACAATCAAAGGGCAGTCCGTGGATAAACGAGATCGCCAAAGCCGAGAGTTGGATATCCGATAGAGAGAAAGGTCGAATGGACATCGACAAAGTTGATAGACCAAACACAAAATGGACCTTCGTTCGTTGGATATCGGTCGAGATGAAGATGATCATCGACGCTCAACAACTTCTCATGGGAGCGGGAAAACTCCCAGACTGGTTAAGACGAGAAAAAGGGAATGTATTCCGTCGACACGTACGACGAACTACCTTGTGTCTGTTTATGTGCATAGCCATCCACCGTGGAGGAGACCAGACCGCTGTTGTGAGAATGCACGAACTCTAGCTAACGAATATCTCGGTCACGATAACGGACGGATAGTAAGGGAATTCCCTTGAAAGATATTAAGAAGGTCGAAGAGCACTTCAAGATGGGCATTCGCGTTTACGAGCCCACCGATGAGGGAGTGTGGTACCTAATGAAGTGTCCGGCAAACTACGACGCGGTTGGGGAGAAAATCATGACGATAGGAAATGTTTGGAGGTCACTCGTTCCTCATAACGAACCTCCGCAAGATGACGAACGAGTACGGGTGCTCCGGATGTCAACAACGGTTCACAAAGTCGTGTAACATGCACAGGCACGCGACCACCTGCATGGGTGGGAAGACGTGGTGACATGTCCAGGTAATAGGGTAGAGAGACCGCAGTCGGCCTACGAGAAGGCGTTCTATCCTAAGGGATCAGCGAGCGCGAGGTCGATTCAATGGTTGAACAGAGAAGAGGAGAGGGTGGAAAAACACATACATCACGCCGACTGTGGTCACGGTGGTGAGAGGTGGGTGGCCGGCGATCCGGTCGACGGTTACTGTCACGAGACTAAAACCGTGTTTCAGTTTCACGGATGCTACTGGCACGGGTGTCCGAGGCATTGCATGAGAGGTAACGCGAGATCGCTGTACAAGAGGACGAACATTCAAGACGCCAAGATAGGGATGAGGGTTACGAGCTGGTGGTGATGTGGGAGTGCGAGTGGTTGAATGATAAAATTAATACCTACTATCCACAATCACCGCGCGAGGAGGAGACGACTCTGTACCCTCACCAGATAGTCTATGACTTCGAGGCGTATCTCGACAAGTCAAAAACCACTCAACCCACCAAAGACCTGACCTTCGAGGTCGAGCACGTTCCTATATCTGTGTCTTTGGGGGATACGATGCATGAAGGGATAACCCACATCTGCGAACGAGATCCTGACACGCTAGTCGAGAAGTTCGTGACCGAGCTACAGATGAGAGGCAAGGCAATCAGGGAGGGGGTTAGGAAGAAGTATCTGCCGGCCGATATAGATATGCTATCGAAGTCTCAGCAAGCAAAGATTGTCTCTTGGATTGACCAAGTCCCGGTGGTGGGGTTCAACTGTAGCAGGTACGACCTGAACCTCATCAAGCAGTACTTTGTCGAGAAGTTGACGGCCACCGTGACTAAGGTGATGGTCGGAAAGAGAGCCAGCACGACGATGTTTCTGTTTCCCCGGAGTTTAGATTTCTCGACATCATCCAGTATCTGGGACCCGGTACCACGTACGACCGGTGGGTTAAGGCGTACGACTGTAAAACGATAAAGTCTCACTTCCCGTACGAGTGGTTCGATAGCGCGGACAAGCTCGACCATCCGGGGCTGCCAGACTATCCCGAGTGGTACTCGAAGTTGAAGGGTGAGTTCCTACTATCGTTGTCCGAGTGGAAAGAGTGTAAGAAAGTATTCCAAGAAAATGTGATGAAGACGTTCAAGGAATTGTTGCAACACTACAACGACTTGGATGTCGGACCGTTCCTGGAGGCTCTGACTAAGATGACGGAGTTCTACAGAGGAAGAGGTGTGGATATACTCAAGGATGCTGTGCTCTGCCCGGTGTTTCCTTCAGTACCTACTTCGTGGGACGATCGATGGGAAGGCGGACACACCCGAGCTGTGGTCGCCGAAGTCTGAAACTTATGAGATGATGAAGCAGGGATTGGTCGGTGGTCCGTCCATAGTGTTCTCCAGATACGCAGAGGCTGGCAGGTCGACGATCAGGGGTCAGGTAGGTAGTCGGGAGGAGAAGATGTGCAAGGCGGTGATGGGGTACGACGCCAATGCGCTGTATCTGTCTACCCTGTCGAAAGACATGCCGTGCGGGGAGGAGACGATATGGACGTGTGACGACCCGGAAAGACAGTCGTATATAGACTGTTTCGTGAGGAAGGTCAGGAGTGAAAAGTGGTTCGGATTTGCAGAGTTGGATATAGAGGTCCCGGAAACGTTGAGAGACAAGTTCTCGGAAATGTCACCGCTGTTTGTTAATCGAGAAATCGATGAGAACGAGGTTCCGCAGCACATGAAGGACTACCTGGCCGGTATCGGGAGGAAAAGGGTCGAAGGACAGAGAAAGCTCGTGGGGGCAATGTCCGCCAATAAGATGATCATATATTCCCCACTGCTAAAGTGGTATCTGGAGCACGGTCTGATCATCAAGGCGGTGCATAGGGTGATAGACTACACGCCCGGCAAACCGTTTCAATGGTTCGTGGAAGAGGTCACCGCTGCCAGACGGACGGGGGACGTAGACAAGAGCAAGGCGGTGTTGGCGGAGATATTCAAACTGGTTGGCAACGCGTGTTGTGGCAAGCTGATAGAGGCACAAGAGAGACACCTGAACACCACATATACGAAGGATGAGAAGACTGTCGACCGGGCACTGAGGTCGGCGTGGTTCGAAGACCTGGAGGAGATTGGGGAGGCTTACGAGATATCGAGCAGGAAGACTCGAGTGGTGATCAACAGACCGTTTCAGTGTGGCATAGCGGTCTACCAGTTGGCCAAGCTCCGGATGCTGGAGTTCTACTACGACTTCTTGGAAAAGTACGTGGATCGCGGAGATTTCGAACTTATACAGATGGACACTGACAGTATGTACTTCGCGGTGTCTGAGAAGACGTTGGCGGAGGTGGTGAGAAAAAAGATGAAGAGAAAGTTCAATAAGGAGAAGACCGAGTGGTTGGCGTGGGACGCGTGGAGCAACAGAACTCCGGGATTGTTCAAGCTGGAATTCGAGGGAGATAGAGCCATCGCTCTGTGTAGCAAGTGTTACTACGTGAGTGGTGACGGAAAATCTAAGCACTCGGCCAAGGGGATGTCGAAGAGATCTAACGATCTGACTTGGGGAAGATACAAGAGTGCCCTCGAAGGGGGTAGGGATATGGCGGAGAACAGGGGATTCCGAATGGTTAACGGGGCGATGAAGACGTACAGGCAGGAGAAGTTGGGGTTGTCGGCGTACTACGACAAGAGGAGAGTGATGGAAGACGGGTTGCACACAGAGCCTATAGGATAGGTAAAAAAAAGAACTCTGAAAAAAGGATAGAATACTAAAGACTCTAACGATCCGGGGGTAACTGGGTGTCAGAAGGTACCATAAGAAGTTCTTCGCGAACAAAACCGAGAGATGGACCATCAGCCAAATAATAGAGCACGGGCTCATCGGGTTTGGTAATAGAGCGATCTAGATGATATACATTGAGAGACCACACGGGATCAGTCGCGCGGCGGCTGCCACCTTCGAGCTCTCCCGGTTGATAGAGGTACCGGACGTCAATATCTGATGGAAGCCGCTGCTCCTCTAAACCAACGGGTCGCCCGCGCGAGAAGGCAGAGGGCTCGCTCGTCACCCTTTTAAACTTGATAGCATCTACAGGCTTCTTACCTATCAATCTGGTCACCTCTCCGTTCAGTGCGGAGACCACGGCGGGCAGTCTCGCCACCCACTCGGTCGATCGCGAATGAGGGTCTACAAGTTCTTTAGCGTATTGGTGTCCGAACAGTCTCTCAGCCAGGGTTCGATTGAAGCGTTCCACGATCCCCTGGTCCCGGTGGATGTTGACGCGGCCGCGTCTGATAGAAACTTTATGCTTAGACAATAGATGAGAGACCGCGCCCATGAACTCGCGGCCGGGATCGACCTGGAGAAGATTCGGCCATTTGAGAGGACTCCTCTTATATATTCGGGAAAGAGCCTCGGCCACATCCTTAGACTCTTTAGTGGCCAACGGCTCAGCCCCCTTATAACGACTCGCTACGTCAACAATTGTCAGCGCGTACTTGTACGTCTTGCGACCGACGCGATCGTGAGGGAGAAACAGGAGATCCGCTTGGTGAACTTGGTTCGGCACCGGTACGTCGAATTTCGGGCGCGGAATATTGTGAGGCGCGGGTAAATAGATCTGCCAGATGGCCTGCTTCTTGAGCCATTCCTTGACAGCGTTTTCTGAAACCTTGGTCGCCGCCGCGAGGTTCTTGATTGCCGCGAGTCCCTTCCAGTACCCGCGGGGGCTATAGTACGTGTTCGCTAGCTGCGCGTTAGTTTGGTATCAAGTTTGCGTGTGTTGATCGTATGCGAAGTATTCTAATATATCGGACAATCTCCAACATGCCCTCGCCAGTTCGTCCGGTAACTGCGTCGTTAATAATAAACCTTTGTTGGAAGTTTCGCTGCAGCCCCAATCGCGTTTGGGTTGGAACAGGAGAGGGGAATCTAATTCATCCAATCGAGATTGGGAGTTGATGGAGGAATCTAACATCTGCTTTGCGAAAAGGGTGGCCTCCTTTTCGTCCTCGCGCCACGTCTCGAGACAATCTCGGGCCAGACGAATCATACTCTTTGCACCAGGTAAACGATGTTTTTGGGCAGTGTAGCCTACATCGATCATAGCGTCATAAAGTTCGTCAACTAACATCGTTCTATATATATATTTTTATAAAAAAAAATTGTTTTAATTAATTAATTTAAAATCTCGATTGAATATAGTAGCCGACGAGCCCATCCACCCATTCCCACGACGATGAACGCGATCTCACGGTCTTTTTGGGCCTCTGACGGTACATAGAAATCTGAAAGTTGTGGCTCGCGACCCATTGGATCGAGACTTTTGTGCGGATATGCCAGCGCGTACTCGCGGTTGGCTTCTTCAACGTTCTGAAAAGTTTGCGCGGCGTGATTTTCGCGGCGAAGCTCTTCATTGACCCAGTCCAGATGGGCGGTTCGTTTTTTCGACCACGCTTCCTTTGCGCTATTGAGTTGTTCTACAGCTAAATCGTGACGCTTACGCTCCTCATCCACGTTCGAGCTTTTCATTTTAGAGAATATAAAGTTGCTACCGTTGAACGCCAATGCGTTTACAAGCGCACCACCTACTATTACTGCGATTGAAGCCATTTATTTCCATATATTAACTGGTAGAATTCCACCTTTAACTAGATAATCTCGGGTCCAAACTGCGGCCGCTACATCTAAGGTCGCGAGCCCTACGTCTCTCACAGTAAAGTCCAATTTGGGAGCGGTTCCTCCTAGGGCCATCTTTGATAGTCGAGCATACCCGATACTGAAACCCGATATCACCACGGCGTGATAAAGCGCATTCACTAACATTTTACCATCTTGTTCAGCCATTGTTATAATTATTGCATATAAAAGGGGTCGCGATCAATGTTTAAATGGGGCGCATCCAAATTCAACATTGTTGATGATTGGTGTTTAGTAACTTTCTTCTGAACACTGGCTGGTTGTTTTTTCGGGTATTTCCACACGCACAGGGCACCAACAACTGCCAGACTACCACCAACAAACCAACTCCAATTCGTGAATGAGGTTCAGTCCAACTCCAACGGGAGTTGGTATTGGGTGACAAATTCAAAGAATTTGGGTGTGCTTCTAATTCGTGAATTTGGGGTGAAGTTGAACCCGATTGCTCTGTCTTCAGATGTTTTGCTGTCTCCGTCCCCGATTGCAACCCCAATCTCGATTGGAGTTTAGCCTCTCGAAGCTCGGCGAGTATTTTATCTTGTTTAACTTTTCGGGTGGCAGCCGCCGCCCGCCCAGCTGCCTGTCTTTTGGGATTTTTTATATGCGGTATGTCATCCAGTGGCGGAGTAACACTCTGGTTCGATTGTGTTGGAGCAATCTGGTTCAACTCCGTCACTCTCGTGGGTGTGTCTTGTGTCATCATTTTCAGGGCTTATAGTTCGTGGGCATATATGTCCAAATTGACAGTGTTTACCCGTGGTCAACGCGGTTGTTAGTGGAGCTAAGTACATTCCAAACTTGTGATAAATTGAGCAGCATGCCGTTCTAAGAGTGTGTACTATAAAAGGGTCAGTCTCTAGATCGTGAATCAACCCTTCGGTGTTTGGTATAGGGAGAAGTATACTAACGGTGGTAGCGTACAAATGAATAGCCGCCGATCCAAGAGTTTTTGTCATCTCTGCTCCCAATTTGGATTCGTATCGCGCATACATTTTATCGATCTCCGCATCTGACATCTTATCCACCTGAAAAACTGAGAGACGCCTACCGAGATAATGCTCCGATTGTCCCCCAGCAACCAGCGCAGCTAGCCGCTCTCGTCGCGCCGCATTTTCATTTTCATTCGGAGTCGTTGCACTCAACCCAATACCAACCGCCGTTGGAGTTGGAGTTGATCCCGATTGCTCTGTCGGAGTTGATGTTTCATTATCTTTCAGAATGTTGGCAGTCGGAGTTGCGGTTTCTTCCATTAGCTGATCGAGAAGTTCGTCGCAGTTCATTTTTTTCAAAATTAGTAATTTAACTATTCTAACAAGTCTCATCACTTTAACATATTGCCAAGCGCACCACCCGATACTTATGATCACCATTATGCTCGCAACAAAGCTCGCAGCGGAGCACCAAATTGTTAACATTGTTAACCATTGTTCAGCATTTGTTCAACATTTGTTAAGCATTTGTTCAGCATTGTTCAGCAATTGCTAAGCATTGTTAAGCATTTGTTCAGCATTGTTCAGCAATTGCTAAGCATTGTTAAGCATTTACTCGGCAATTACTAACGAGCGTTAAGTAATTGCTAATTAATTAATAACTTCGTAAGCAGTTGGTTGGTCTTTAGCAAAAGCTTGGCGTGCTTAGTTTCCGAAAGCATCTGTCGAACCTCCAGGCGCTCCTCGCGCGTTGGGATAACGTCATTCTCTCGAAGACAGTCATCGAATGAGTCTCGGTCCTTGCAGTGAAAGAGGGCGATCCATTTCGTTTGCTCGCGCAGATCCTTGAGGACGGCGTTGTACTTTTGAGTGGATATCCATACGCTTTGCCTCGCATGGCGGCCAGAAAATGCGAGCTCGGAGAGCATGTCCTTCTTTTTGGTCATCGCCGCCTTGGCCGAGCAATCGTCAATCACGTATAGGGTGGGCTCACCCTGGAATATTTGGTATAAACCACGCAACCAATCGTGAAGTCTATCACCGGGGTCAATAACGTATACCTCAGGGTCGGTCCATATCCACGTTCGCCGCTGATAAGTATCGTTGTGCCGCACATTGGGACACAGGATCACAATATGACGAAAGGCATCGCGGTAGGAGCCCTCGAGCAAGTCGAGGATGAAAACCGTTTTTCCACATCCTGTCTGCCCACATATTATGGCAGAGTGGGCATCTCCAATCGTGAATTGGTATTGATTGCTAATTTTCTTAATTTTTTCAAAATTATTAATTAATAAAACGTTAGATGATTTTTTTATTAAATCAGTAGATCGCTGAGACGTATCGGCCATCTTCGATGTTGAGTTGTGCGTCTGTAATTATATATAAGTACACGTTCAATAGCCCGGCTCCGTCCTCCTCTTTGGTTATCTGGATCGTCACACCCTCGCTAGCGTTCTCAACTTGGCGTCCGCTGCCGTGTATTTGGTCATCGTCGCTGGCTCGCATGTCTAGCCATAACGCGTATTTGGTATTCAGGAACTCCGCGAGGGAGACGGCCGAGAGATGCAGGTCTTTGGCAACTGCTGCAACCTCCGGAGAGCGCTTAGAGCCGGCAGCAAACTGCTTTCTTACTTCGTCCCACTGCTGGTGCGCGCGAAGACCCGCGCTGTAGAGTTGATTGGGGACTCCCTCGATCGTCACCTCTACCTTCGTGATTTTGGGGTTATAGAATCTGTCGGTTTTTCTAACACCGAGCGCTACCCGAGCCTCCTCGAACAGCATCAGTATACCTTTCATCGAGCGGGCGGGTACGTTGACGTTAATATTCCACAATGTGTCGCCTTTGTCTTTCGTCATCTTACGATGGCGAAGAACTCGGTCGTAAAGTATGGCAACGCGCCCGGCGTACTGGGTTCTGATCAATCGCGCATTCGGGCATCGTGACCATGTCGTACTCCAGCGAAACATTATCGATCGTATACGTCGATAACATGTCGCTGGCTATGATAACTCGGCCGTAGTCGTTGAACGTTAGTTCGTATTCGAGGCGGTCAGCCAAAGCGCTCTGATAGTCGGGCATGTGACTCTCCAGCAACTCAAAGTCGAGCGGGATGTAGAAGCGGTTGCCGTAAGCGCCCGCGACCGCGTTGTCACTAGCGTTGTTATCTACCTTGTTAGCAGCCCCGATTCTAAGTTTGGTTACGTTCTTATTTTTGCTGGTGTCAATACCTTGATAGACAGCGTTTTCACGCTCGTGTGACGTCTTCCACAGGTCCTGATAGCAATGGTAGACGTCGCTGTCGTCGATCGACATCACCTCATTACCAGAAATCTTTATCATGGTCTTCTTGACGATGGCGCGACCCAGGTTCTGAACGACGGTTCGGTCCGCGTCCGTCGACGTTAGCGAAATAGTGAAAGCGAGGCGAACAGTACCCGGCACAATGACGTCGTTAGCTCCGAGGTTGGGGAAGCGGACCAAGAGCTGCTGGTTCTGGTCGATCGTCGATGGGTTGTTCGTAATAACGACACTCTGTCTCACGCCTTTTGCCCCGAGGGGCTCACGCAGTCTGCGGTATGGATTGAGTTTGCGACCGTATTGACTCGAAGACATAATTTTTTCAAAAATTATTGAAACTATTAAACCCGTATGGTTTTGTCTTTAATACATAATTAATATGGCTGATTACGATGTTGAAATGGATGAAATCGGCAGAGACGATTACCTCGATGGTGATGATGATAATTTCGAGGATTCCCTCGATACACCCACCATAGAGACTCCAGTTCCAATCCAATCACAATTGGGTGGCGCTACCACTAGTCAAAGTCGGGAATTACTTGAGGGAGCTGTAAACGACTACTACAACAGTTTGGCAGAAAAAGGTCTGATCCCCTCTGTCGGTCGCGACTACTCCAAGTTCAAATTTGATATGAACGGTAGATTGCTACTAAGAGCAGCATCACATCTCCCAATAGTCAACACGAGGACCGGTAAACCCCTAGCACTGGGCACCATTGCCGGAAACCCGGGCGGTGGCCGATTCATAAGGGACGAACTAGGATTCACGGATTGGAAGAGGGGTAAAACAATTATACCGGCCCGCGCTGTAGAGGCCCTACAGTCTTCCGACGAAACTATGGCGAAGACGGCCACCGCGATAGAAACGGTCGAGCTCAGCGAGGTCCCTCAAATAGCCACCGACGTTGTTAACACGATGGAGTCCACGTTCAGCGTGCAATCACAATTGGGAAAAATACTCAACGATGACCCACCGTTACCTCTTCGAGAACTCCGTGGACTCGATAAGGCTCTACAAACGGTCCGGTGCGAACTGGTCCTTAATCTCTCCAAACTCACGGCGCTGGATGAACATATCGCGCTAGAAGAAAGAAAACTGGAGGAAGCCGGTGATGATAGAGAATCTACCGAGCGGATCGCCGAATGACTGCGGTCTTTGCTGGACGAAAGAGAAGCTCGTTTGGAGGCCGCCTCGACTAACCGTGAGGCTCTCCGCAACCAAATAAGTCGGATCCGCGAAACAATCTCGAGGGTCCTGCACGAGGAGACGACACTCGGTGAGCGTCTTCGCACTCTGTTCAGAGAACAGGGCATCACGATAGCAAGCATCCTCGTTGCTATCAGCATGACTATATCGACCATAGTTCTAGCTTTCACTGGTGGTGCCGCACCAGCACCCGCACCAGCACCAGCACCCGCACCAGCACCCGCGCCATCAGGCGGAGCCAAGGAGTGGGTAAAAAAACAACTAAAAGCCCTCGCCAGTCTCCTGGCTAAATTAGCCGAAAAGGCGGCTGCCGCACTACCTGGACTGATCGGAAGTATTGTTTCTTATTTGCTATCTATATTATCAAAAACGGCCGGATGGCTAGCCAAAAATACTTGGGCTTTAATCGTGGCAATCGCCGGTCTCCTACTATTCTTCGCCAGAGAGTTCCTAAAACCAAAGCGCAAATAATCCGATCGCCACGAGGGCGACGACGAGCCCTAATTTATCCTCCTCGTGTGTTGTGCTTCCAATCTCGATTGGTGTTCCCTCAACACTGTTGACGATTGACTTGGGGGGATTCAATTCGTGAATTGGGGGTGCTGGGTTCAACTTCAATCCCGATTGTGTTGAGTGAGGCGCATCCAATCGCGATTGGCTTGGGTTTTTTATGACCGGCTTGGTGGGGGGTTTGATGATATCCGCGTTCACGTTCCCGTTGTGGCCAATTTTTGATTGACGGTGGCGATTACGATCTGATTATTGTAACCGTCAACCGGGTCGTCTCGTAGTATCATATTGCTCGGCGCCATATAAAGACCTATTCCAAATACATAGTCCACTGGGGTGCTGGCAGTCTGCAAAACGTCTTGATAATTCTGGATCGCCTTCTCCAGGTCCACCTTAGCTGAGATGGCGTCCTCAACAAGTACCAAGAACAGTTTTTGCGCGTCAAACGCCGTTCCGAATCCTATTATAGAACTGCGAGTTTGTTTTTGTGCACCTAGTATAGCCACACATATGTACGAATGGAGTCGTTGAGGCGAGTAACCCCGGCCTGAGTAAATCCAGTGCTTTTATCTAATATAAATGTACTCCATGCTATTCCAACTTTAGATGGTTGGTGTAGTGAAGCCGGATATGTTTGGTAGTAGGTTTTATCTGAGAACATATCAAGAAAAAAACTTGGTCTTTTATGTATTAGGAAACTTGACGTGTACCTCATAGTACTGCTATCGAATGTGCCATCAACAACTTTTACATCATTTCCAGCTTCTTCAAAAAAGGTCGCCCATTGAATCGTTCTTGGTGTAAACTTTTTGTTTCCAATCACGGTTTGGGTCCACACCAAATTCGTCACATATCCGTTCGAACTCCTTACGGTTGTATGTGTTGGAAATGGGATTCCACCCGTCGTCTTGAGGTAGTGGAACACGTAATTCTTTCAAAATCCTTCTAATAGTATAATAAACATGAAAGTTGTATAAGCTACTGCTCATCATGCTGTTACTTGGTTTTATGTGGTCTCCGAAAGATACACCACACCCAGTTGTGGCACACCACACGGCAAAATTTAGTTGGTTCTGCCAGAACTGCATCGGAGTTGCCCGTCATCCGTTTACCCCATCCACCGTACTAATCTTGGTCACCCTATATTTCTCAAATATGTTAGTGAAATTTGTGTCGAAACCCATGCCCAAACTGACTCTTATTTTAGGGTGCACAAGCCAACCAATGGTGTTCTTTTGAGCGTATACACCACCAACTTTATACTTTGCATTAGAGTTAAAGCTAAATGCTTTTGTATCCATTGAAAGATATTATTATGTTTGCTACTATAACTAATGTTCAAAAAGGGAGTTGTGAACTTCAAAAATTAATAGACAACTGCTGCGGACAACGCCGGGTAGGCCTTAGATCAATCACCTTCACGGTTGGATGGCAGAATGTGGGGAAGAGCGAAGGGTATATGTGAAGGATGGACAACAATTAGGTGTAAAGCTGCCTCACGGACTGTGGGGAATAAGACAGCTCAAAGATTTTGTCAACTCAGAGCTTGACGGTATAATCAACCTCACAGTATCGAAGGCTACCGGGCTCGTAACAATGACCATCAGAACTGATAATGAGGTAGTGGTCTCCCCGGGGTTGGGTATTCAACTCGGTTTTAGAGAGACATACTCCTCAAACAAAGGAGTGTTTACCTCGGGTGAGTACGTCGGTGATAATCCGGTGGACTTCACCTTCACGAAAACTCTCAGGGTGCACCTGGATCGGGTGAACACATCGTACAACACGGTAGACGGATCCCCCAGCACATTACTGAAAACTGTGCCCGCCAGCGACTGTTTCTATGGCGAGACTGTGACCTTAGACTTCCCACACCCCGAGATGAAAGTTTTGGAATCGGGACATATCCACGAATTTACGGTCTCTATTCTCGATGATCAAGCGAGAAAGTTGAATAACTATTACCCGATTTCGGTAGTTCTCGAAATTTCCAATTGAGTATAGGTGCCCAATATTATAATTAAAAAATTAAGAATGAGTATATACGGACCAGGTAGTTCTTCCGATTGGGTGACAAATTCAAAGAATTTGGAACCGGCAGAAGGGGGATTCATCCCGACAGAGGGCGACTTTTTAACTACCCAAAAAACAAAGGCCTTGATCAATAGAACTATATCGATGGCCACGGACGAGATTCATAAGAGTCTACTATCACAACTTAGAGAATATGCCCTGGTTGTGAATACACAAAGTCGTGAAGAAACGCATACGGAACTAAACGACCTAGGTAAAAAAATAACGAAATTTCGAAAAGAGGCCCGGTTGGGTATTGATAAAGTCCGAGAAGACCACCAGGCAGACCTTACGGAGGCTTATGGTGCGTTGCGCTTAGAGGACTCTCTCACCAGAGAAGCGACACTTACTGAATTAGACGGGAAAATAATCGATTTTCGAAAGGAGACCCGAACGAATATTGAGAAAGATCAGGCGGCTTATAAGGTGTTGCGCTCAGAGGACTCTCTCATCAGAGAAACGGAACTAAACGAACTAGGTAAAAAAATAACCAAATTTCGAAAAGAGAGCAGGTCGGATATTGATAAAGTCCGGGCAGACCGCCAGGTGGCCCTTACGTTGCGCTCAGAGGACTCTCTCATTAGAGATGCGGCATTTACCGAACTAGGTAAAAAAATAACCAAATTTCAAAAAGAGGCCACGTCGGGTATTGAGAAAGCACGAGAAGACCACCAGGCGGACCTTACGAAGGCTTATGAGGTGTTGCGCTCAGAAGACTCTCTCATCAGAGAAGCGGCACTTACTGAACTAGATAAAAAAATAACCAAATTTCGAAAAGAGACCCGGTCGGGTATTGATAAAGTCCGAGAAGACCACCAGTCGAACCTTGAGGAGGCCATTGCGGAGGCTTATGATGCGTTGCGCTTAGAGAACTCTCATAGTAAAGAAGCGACACTTACCGAACTAGACGGTAAAATAGCCGAATTTCTGAAAGAGACCAGGTCGGGGGTTGAGGGGGTCCGAGAAGACCATAAGGATGCCATTGCGGAAGCTTATGGGGCGCTACGCTCAGAGGACTCTCTCAACAGAGAATCGGCACTTACTGACATATACGAAAAAATAACCGAATTTCGAAAGGAGGCTCGGTTGGGGGTTGAGTTTGCAAGAGAAGACAACCAGGCGGCCCTTGCGAAGGCTTATGAGGTGTTGCGCTCAGAGGACTCTCTCAACAGAGAAGCGGCGGTTGCAGAAGTAGACGGGAAAATAACTGAATTTCAAAAAGATGCCCGGTCGGGTGTTGAAAAAGCCCTAGAAGGCCACCAGGCGACCATTACGGGTGTTTATGATGCGTTGCGCTTAGAGGACTCTCTCAGCAGAGAAGCGGCACTTACCGAACTTAGCCGCGACCAAAGCTCTTGAGGAGGCCTCTTATAAGATTCGTACTGAGGCATATAACGCAAACAGGGCGCTTGCCGGAATAGTGAAAACAATGAAAACGCCAAAACGTGTCATAACAGTTTGGGCTGAGAAGCGGGGCCCATTGGTTGAGGGGCACTATGAATATTCGTTCGGTGCCAAAGCGAGTAATAAATATGGGGGATACACTATGACAGCTGCAGGTGAAGTTATCCAAATGGCGGTCTGCTCGGTTAATGCTAATGGTAAACCTGTGGGCGCGGTCGCGATAAATATTGTAGTAGATGGGGAAGAACGGGGGTTTGGAGTCACTAAAATGTCTGGAGATAGTTCGACGATTGTTTCGTTCGCCGGTAATGATCGAATTAGACTTTCCCAAAGCAATGTTATTAACTTTGTTACGAAAATCGGTGACCCAGAGAGTTCTTCCACTATTGTCTCATTGTTTAATTGAACTTATTGTGTAAATACTAATATATTGAAATAAATTTAACTATGAACGAATCACTATATTCAACTCTCAATACCACTCCACCAACACTGTATTCAACTCTCAATACCACTCCACCAACACTGTATCCAACTCTCAATACCACTCCACCAACACTATATCCAATTAACGAAAGAAGTTCAGATTTTAGGTTGAATAATATCGTCGCTATGCAGGATATTTTAGTTAGAGAATGTGCAAATAGAAAAAGACACGCTAAAAAATATAAGCGCGCGGCAAACATAGCTGAAGCATCTAGTACGGTTCTGGCAAGTGTTTCTGTGTTGTGTGGGGCGGGGACTGCTGCAACGCTATCTACAATTGTAATGGTTCCACTTGCAGGGGTTTTGAGTGGAATTACCGTTTTATCTGGAACACTTTGTATGGTAATTAGGGCGGCGGGGGGAAAACTCGAGAAAAAAAGTAGAAAATATCCGTTCTCGCTAGGTCTAAGAAAAATAGCATCGACGTTATGGTGTCCAAAGCGTTGGCCGATAAGAAAATATCAAATTTAGAGTTTGAATCCGTGGTGGAAGAAATGGGGAGAATTAAAAAATGATATAAGAATCAAGGCGCGCGCCACCATGCCCAAAATTGAGTGTACTGATTGGGATAAATTTAGGGTAAAACTTGGAAATAAAGTCGGAGGAAATGTTACAGCACCATTGTGATATATATTATAAAAAATAATTAATTTTCCTAAAATTATTAATTATTAATTATATTGGTGCAGTAAACAATTTGTTAATTAATTTTAGGAAAATTATTAACAATTAAAAAAAAAAAAAGTTTAGGTCCTACCGAGGCTCGAACCCGCGCCAGCAAAACCCTTCTGGGTCCACCTCGCTAAGCCCTTCGCTTAAATCTCTCTTTTCTCTTTTTTTCGGCTTAGCGAGGTGTGTCACGCTCACATCTCCTCCACCCCATCATTGGACCGATACCGCGGACCCCTCCTCTTCATTACCTCCATCCGCTATAATGTGTAGAGCGGCCAGAGTGAAGTACATGTGGCGAAACCTATCTCACTGTTGAGATATTAGTGCCGGCGTCCCGACAATGAACTGTGTTTAGTTCTCGTATATAAACCTAACTTTGTTGGTGAAAATATTATAAATATTTTTTTAAAATTAGTTTGATAATGTTTTTTACAGTGTTTTAATGCTGTAGAAACACCGTGACTTATTAGATCGATTCTGACTGACTTTCCGATTTGAATTATTACTAAACGATAATACTTGCGAGCACGTAATCCCTTGTTAACCATTCGATGAGTAGCCTGAGTGCCACCGCATGGTGGACATAGCAATGACTCGGCTTTGGTCCCTACCCCACAATGCCGACATGGGCGAGGCGAAACGGAACCTCTTCGCATCCATGCACGGTGATGTTTGCAATATTCGTAAATACCGGTGCGAAAACATCTCTCGTGACTACCTGTCTTCAACCACGCACACTTAACTAGAACCATTATGTTATATATATACTGAGTATAACATAGGGATTCTTATCTCTAATAGGGTGTATCTTCTCATGTCATAAATATATGTCTCGCGGTTGATGAAAAATATGTTCTCATACATACCCGCCGAACAGTAGGTGTGTTTTTAAAAAATTATGCTTACTCCCCCCTTTGTGTTTTGAAAAAATAAAATTATGCCTACTCCCCCCTTCGTGTTTTGAAAAATTAAAATTACTCCCATTCTCATAAATATTCTCATAAAAATGAAGGAAAATCTGAGTAGTATATAAGAGTCATTAATTATAGCACCACCCGGTGGGAGGCACCGCGCGTAGCCGGTGGCTTCCAGAGGGTGGTGGTATCATTATGACTCTTATATACTACTGATGACTTGCAATAAATGCAACATACAGTGTACAGATATATACAAACACATTTTAGCAGAATGTACGAATCCGTATATTTGCAACAAGCGAGTGTGCTTCCACCAGCTGGTCGGGGGTTTGATGGGTGCAAATTGTGTAAATCAGCTGCTCACATTGAATGCAGACAATTATACATGTGTCCTATTAGGCTCATCAACAGTGACAGATATAACAGAAAACAGAGACATGTTGTTGAACTTCTTCAGGTTATGTTGTGCGTTTGTGGCAGACGCCGTGCGTGCCTTGTGAGCAGTGACAATCTCTTATATATATATATATATATGACACCGTAGACTGAACACCTAACTAGCTACTGATATACGATCTGCTTCCCGTGTGTAAAAGTTCACAATTAACCATGCACAAAGATACAAAACAACATCTTCATGTATTGACTGTTTCATATGTATCTATATCATGTACATGTATATATGTTCATTTTTGTTTCACATTTCATTTCATGTTCATGTTGTAATCGCCGAAAGGGGGAAATAAAGAGTATATGTATACACATGCAGAAATTGGTTATTTTACCGTGTCAAGATGTTAATCTGACATTTACATGTACATCTTGTCAATTTTAGAGCTTCATTTCGTTATGTTGAATGTTGAACAACAACTAGAGAAAATATAGCTTCCATGGGAAATTGATTTCCCTGTTGTATTATTGTTGGCAATTTACTAGTTGTACATCAAAGATTATTTGTTTAAAGGTATAAAATGTGCAGTTTACTAAATTTTTACCTACATGCAACAGGTTTGTGTATGCACTTCGGTTGCTCACAGTTTTGAATGGGTCAAATTGTAGCCGTATATAACATATCGAGGCGAATTATTGTAGCAATGTCTTTGATGTAGCAAACCGTGTAGACCATATCGATATCAGACCCCGACGACATGTAATCGATATTTGATATACTAGATGTGTATATTACGGAGCCCCGCAGGGGACATGGATTTCTTTTTATTAATTCGTTCCCACGAAATAACAATTCGTTCCCACGATATAAAAATTCGTTCCCACGAATTAACAAATAGTTCCCTCAATTTAACAAATAATTCCCACGAATTAACAATTCGTTCCCATGATATACCGTGGGAACGAATGGTTAATTCGAGGGAACAAATTGTTATATCGTGAGAACGAATTGTTATTTCGAGGGAACGAATTGTTAATTCGAGAGAACGAATTGTCATTTCGTGGAACAATTCGTTCCCATGATATACCGTGGGAACGAATGGTTAATTCGAGGGAACAAATTGTTATATCGTGGAAACGAATTGTTAATTCGAGGGAACGAATTAATAAAAATAAATTCATGCCAGACCCCGACGATATGTAATCGATATTTCATATACTACGTTTGCATAGCGTGAATGCTTACATGTACATGTGAGCGTAATCTCCATCACAGAGAACACCAGGTTAGCATCTGTCGATGCAGCCTATGCTCAATAAATGAAAATCCATCAATTTGAATTTCCAGACGATCCTAAATTTGCACATACGAATATTTTAGTCGTACGAAGTTTAGTGAAACTGACCCCATGCAAGGAGAGGAAACGCATAGGAAGTTGGAGGATCGCCACGGAATACATATAACTTGATATCAAAAAGGCACACTCATGGTGTTACATGTGGCTGTGACTGGAGAGAACGGAGGCATATGGGATTTGTGGCCAGTGTAGCTCCTGATCAAATATCGCATTCCATAGCCTGATAAAGAATCTACATGTACATGTATATTGCTTGTTAGAAGCATGACAGGTGTTTCATTGATGGAATGGCGAACAATGCATATCCTGGTCTGTGATAAAATTACTAAGCTGTCAGATCCATGCTGAACTTCCCAGATGGCAAGATGAACGATCATTTCAGCTGCCCCTTACAACATCCCCGCAAGTTCCAGAATCAGAACTGCCGCTGCCGTCATTGTGATACAAATGAGAGCTGGGACTTGTTCTTTGTCCACTACCATGCCACTCTTTAACACTAGAAGTGTACGAGCAACCACTATGGTCTCTACACACGGTGGTACATGTAGCATGAACCGCTACCCGTACGGTTCTGGGTGTTCTGCCTCCAGCACCTTCATTCACTGCTGGGAACTGAAACACAGCGCGCTTCTCGAAGACCTCAGTCTTGATTAGTGCACGTCCATGTCACTCCCATTGATACAGCGACCAATACATCCAAGAAGGACCTTCGCATAGTGAAACACTATGCATGTCACAACTGTCAGCAAATGTGTCGGACTCTCACATATCGATGCCATCATGGTCTAGTAACATAAGGTCGTAAGTGCTATGCTTTAGCGTGTTTCGGCTTTCGCCGGTATAACTCTATATATATGCGGAACAAGGCTTCTAACTTTGGTCGGACACGACCTCGTACAATAACAAAATAACATGTTTAAAATTGTAATTTCCTATGCATTCTATGTATGTTTGCAGGATAAGGATAATTCTCAAATGATCATATGAACGTGCCACTACAATATTGACGTTACAGCTTTAAACACATTATTTCATTTGTTATGATACGAGGTTGTGTCCGACCTGGGAAAAGCAGCTGTAATTCGATGTTCTTTGCATAACTATGCTTGTTTAGCACGATAACAATACTTCTAAAATGGACATGTGCACTTTCTGCCATATTCACATTAGTGTTAATAAAATCGCCGAATTGTTATGATACGAGGTCGTGTCCGACCAAAGCCGAAACACGCCGAATATATGTGGTCTTCGTCACAGAACAAAGGCACAATGGACTGCTGCTCGCGGACACACTGTTTGTTGTTGACCAGGGCTTACCCCACAGTGGTGTAATCTTTCAGCAAGACTTGTAGGAACCCAACTCAAAGGAGCATTATCGGTGGATATGATAGCATGAAGGCTATGTATACGTGTTGACAAGTTACGTACTGCCATTATGACAGTTAAGAAGAAATCCTGGACACAAATGAGGCACGCCAAGGGATTGTGTGTGTACCTTCGGGCATCTGCATAATTTCAGGAAATACGTTTACAAAATCTATAATATTTTGCACATATAAACTCAAAAGTTGACAAAAATTTCAGAGTACATGCGGAATTTAATTCCGCATGTACTCTGACATTTGTGTCAACTTTTGACGTCATTTAGGGAAAACATTGCTAATTTTGTAAATGTATTTCCTGAAATTACGACGATGCCCGAAGGTACAAAATACCATGGCGTGCCTCATTTAATGGAATCAGATATAATTTTATAGGTTTCACATTGTTTGACAACCGTTGTGAAAACATTCATAACGCCATTCCTTATTTCCTCCTTATAGAAGAGCAGAACGTGAAGAACAGATAGAAACCACAACATCAGGCAGAACGGGTGCAATGACAGCATGTGCATATTCTATATTTGTGTCATCGCATGTCATCCACATTGGGTTTATATATGGAAGTTGAAAATACAAAAATACATTCATCAAAGAAACACCCACTTTATTTTCGGTGAAAATAGCAAATATCAGTGCTGTACCGACATCACATTATACACATGGATAGTTACAAGCATAACGTTACGGTGACAGTAACGGGAGAAATACATGTAAGGCTTTAAATAGAAATAGATGCATGTGCTTATTAAATTGTATGAGGAAGTACTCCATTTTCATCCTCGAAATCAAGAAGTTTGATTGGTCGAGGCTGAGCTGCGCTCAGTCGCGGCCAATCAAACTACGTCATTTGAGTACGACTTTGGAGGATGGAACATTTTTATAAACTCGGGCCTTGTTGACAGCCCAGCTGGTGATGCACTAATGCATTCATATCATTGCGACCTGCGTTTTGTCTCAGGCCGAGTGATTCGTGCCAGCATTGATTACGGACCTGGGGGCCGTTTCACTAAGCTTCGTACGACTAAAATGTTCGTAAGTGCAAAATTATGATAGTCTGTAAATTTCACATTAACAACGTTTTCTTGTGAATAATTATTGGATTTACATTTATTGAGCGTAGGCTGCATATGCAGCCTATGCTCAATAAATGTAAATCCATAAATTTACATTTACAGACGATCTTAAATTTGAACTTACGAACATTTTAGTCGTAAGAAGTTTAGTGAAACGGGCCCCTGATTGAGTATAATCATGATACACCACTGGGCCGTTTCGTACTTAAAATCTGCAACCACACTTGCACAGCCGATGTTAGCAAATCATGTATTTCTCGCGTTGAATGACTTGTACGTGCAGGTTGAAATGGTAACATTAGGAAACCATGCTAATGTGAGTCGCAAATTCATAAATAAAACTTCGTTTGAAGTTTGGCTGTCGTACGAAGTTTAGTGAAACAGACCCCAGTATCGATGTAGTCTCCAGATATCACGACGGATTGTGTACGAGACACACGACTGTCTAGATGTGGGCGGCAGCTCTGTAACACTACGTAAGGGAGTTTTGCAGAGTTACGGCCCGCAGTTAGCACCGGTCTTAGTGCAATAAAGCACTTTTAACCCGGGAAATTATTATCACATGACAATGACGCCGACCTCATAAATGTACCCGTTTCGAAGTCATTTCCAGAAAACTTACAAACAAAAACGTGTTCTAGAAATAACTCAGAAACGGCTATACAGCGATAAATAAGAGCATCTGCCATCTTATGTATAGTCAAGGTGTATGATCACGTGGTTTCCGAACCCGATTTTCCGACGTGACGTAATCTGTGACGTCATTTTTACAGTAGATTTTCATTAAAATCCTCCTAACAAACGGATGGATTTTGATGATATGTAGCGCACCAAATACGATGGCATATGTGTGTTATTGGTGCTCTGAAAGTGCTTTACAATAACTTATAAATTTCACAAAGAATCGAGTACCGTTTATTTCTTGCATTCACGTTCTCTAGTTTTTATTTACATTTACGGTAACCGATTCTTCGTCAAAACGACATAATTATGAGATTAAAGCCGCCTATACAATAAAGGGCAACGTGTACCGCATTTGCTGCGGTATATTTCATAAAAATATGACATTCCATTAGCAAGATATTAAAGGAAATATACTGTAAACACATCTAAAGAATATGACGTCATGCCGTTCGGAAACCACGTGATCTCTCACCTTGTAGTAGAACCTCGCCAAACCGGACATCCTTATGGGTTTCACTGTAATTTATTTCATTATCGTGTCTGTTCACGATTAAAATTGACAAAATCTGTTCATGGAGTGCTTAATTACAGTGGAGCCTCGTTAAACCGGACACAGGGTGTCCGGTTTAGAGAAGTTCCACAGTATTTTCTGATTGGCTACAATGCATGAATATTGGGGGGGGGAGGGGGGGGAGGGAGAGAAACGCAACGATACTATTAAAGTACAAGACACTGAGCAACAAATTGTGAAAACTCGAATTCGCCCTGGTGTGTCAATGTTAACCGCTGGCGAACATAAATTTCACAGTTCTACGATTATCTCCCTTATCACATCCTCGTCGTTTGGTTGATCAATGGTCACAAAGCATACGAATTGAAATTCACACGTGCTGTAGCGAAAATGGCGACGTTGAATTAAAAAAAATCGATTGTTTAGTTTAATAAATGTATCAGAAAAATGTGGATTTGGTTCACATTAAAGTGATATATACTTTCAGAACAGGTCTGTATATTTCACGTATTACAGTGGAGCCTCTCTAAACCGGACACACTGGGAAGTCACATTAAACACATCAATACATTAGTGTGTGCATTGCAATCAGAAACATATTTTAGAGAGGTTTTAGTATGTTTAAGTAGAAGAGTACCGCATACTAGACATGTATGTGTGCTTTGTCGTCATGGACAGACATACTGGGAACATATAACAATACAGTTATATCCATCAACATTAAACTCACAAGTGAAGAGTTATGGTCCAGTTAGAGAGGTGCCACTAGCATGGTGTGGGATCACGTGGTTTCCGAATGGTACGACGTCGTATGTGTTCAGATGCATTGACTGCTTAAGTGTATTTCTCACGGAATGACAGACAGACTTTTGTGAAACATAGCGCATCAATGAGGAATCATAGCTAGTTATCTCCCGTTGAATTTATTTATAGAAACCCGGTCCAAACAGTTTATTTCAGTTTATGGCCTTATTGCTTGGACAATTGGCGAATGTATCATGAGTTGTCATGAAAAGGAGCAATTATACTGATTTCATCTAGTGCTGATCCAGATCATCATATATAGATAGAGAATAGTAGGTTAGTGTCGTGAATGGAAAAAAATATCTGGCAAGGCTCAGGAAACGGGATGGGCGAGGCTCTGCCGAGCACATCCCGTTTCCGTGCCGCGCCAGATATTGTTTTCCCATTCACGACACTAACCTACTATTATATTTATCCCGTCAACACCTACAAATGGCTGTAAAATGCAAAAATAGTATTAACTGGATATCTGAACTAAACTCAATTTGTGTGCTATTCAGTAAGAAATAAACGCTGAAATACAGCATAGGACCGGATCTCTATAAATAGATTTGCAAATGGAGATAACTAGCTACGATCGCCCATTATGGAACAAGTTGCCCTATACTACACATTACAAGTTTGCTTTAATCTAAAATGTCTGTTGTTCTTGACGAAGAATCGCTTACCGTCAATGTAAATAAAAATAAAGAGCACGTGAATGTAAGAAATAAGCGGTACTTGATTATTCGTGAAAGTTAGTGTAATGAATTTTTAGAGCACACATAAAATAAATCGTCTTTGGTGCGCTATGGCTATATCATCAGAATTCGTCCGTTTATGTAGAGAAAGTCACAGATTACGTCACGTCTCAAAATCATGTTCGGATCCGTTCGGAAACCACGTGATCCCTGACAAATGTTTTCGCACAAAAAGTCATGCAATGCATTATCCGAACATAAATGTGTCAGTGACTGGAGAAGTAGGGCTTATAGGTTTTGCGATCAGTGTAGATACACATCAGTATGTGCAATTAGGGAGAGGATTTATATAAGCTTGCTTTCAATCCAATCACATTTGTATAATTCTGTATATACTACTATTGATGCATTACTTGTAAATTATATACAAATAAAATATGTTTAAACCAATCGCACAGTCTGATATCAGGATCTGCACATTTCGACATTCCATTCCAGCAAAACATTAATTAAACACACCTAAGTTTCTGACCGGCCAATTTATGGCGGTTCCGCTGTACATGTGAGCACGTGCATGTGTGTTTTGCAACAGATATTTACGGAACATATGTGGCTGTGACTGGAAAAAGGGGCTTATGGGGTTTCTTACCAGTGTAGATTCTGATTAAATAGCAGGCTCTGTATTATATATATACTCGTTTATAGAGAGCACGACGGGTGTTTCATTGATGGAATGGCGAACAGTGCAGATCCTGATCAGACTGTGCTGATGCACAGGCTGATCTGGATCTACACTGATCGCAAAACCCATAAGCCCCATTTCTCCAGTCACAGCCACATATAAGTTACAATGAAAAATAGACACACTTGAGTGTTATTGCATGCCGATTTAGAGCTGTTCCGCAGTACATATACGCGTGTTTATAAACAATCAAAGTACTAAAAGTACTCAAATATGTTATCTCCACAAAAACTGATCGGTGTGTGGGGTAATTTCTAAAATACACTGGTGTAACTTGCAGGGTCAATACTGAAATAAAAAGAAAATCGCCCACCCCTTTTACTGCTAGCTCCGTACTGTGCCATGAGACCTAAAGATAATAGCTGCTGTATTCATGCGCACAACATGCATTGATTCGTATCTTCCAGAATTTAACTGATAAACTGAGCAGAAAACTGAAAACTATCGAGAATAGTACATGTAGAGTTTTAGATACAAAGCAAGACAGACCAAAACGCCATATGATACATGTAAGTTGGCACAGGGCACTATTTTCTTGGTCGTACTCACCATTTAGGCGTAGCACGACAATGGCTGCCCCCGTAGAAATGTGCATGACACAATATGCTATCTCAAGGGAGAAAACATATATAAATATGTGTATTTTTGCAGTCGGCAACAGATGTACATTTTGCAATCGTAACATATAATTATAGAGAGACGAATCAAAATTATTAACACAAGTGGAGTCTGTAGCCTGCCGGATCACAAGTGAAAGACTCGGACATTTGACATATAAATTGGCTGTTGAACAACAATCCCCTTGCCAACCCACCTGTTTCGTACTGTACGTGACGTTCGTCTCACCCCGGTGGTCAATTTCACTACACGTTGTACGACTAAGAACTTAGTAAATGCAATATTGAAATCCACAATAACATTTGTTCTAAGTTCTAACATTTGATTTTGGAAAATATTTCTCGTGGATGTGTTACAATTAAAGGTACATACCCACTCAGTAGGCACAAAATGTTATTTATATCAGAGATTATCTCATACATGTTCTGGCAACATAAACATTCATTCACCATTACCCCACATATTGGTTGGCATTATTATACATTTAATATCATATAATTTCCACACTGATATCAGGGGCGATAACCGTTTTTCCTTAAAATTATTCTCTGTGGTGTTCTTTTTATGTGCAATGATCATTCTTTATAATCTGTCGAAACTGTTATTGTTTCAGGTGACGCATTTAATTAGTATAAATAATTAAAACATGTCATGCCTCATTTGCATATGAAAATAGCCTGATACAAACGCGAGTCACTATCAGTAAAATAAATATTACTAAATGATTATATTTGTATAACTGGTGGAATAGTGACACAATTAAAAATTTATTTAATTCCTATAAAGAACATTTTGTGCCTACTGAGTTGGCATATACCTTTAATGACATGAAGCCGTAGGTACAAACTGGTAGCATTTGAGAAATACGTTAATGCGAGAAGCAAGAAATATTCGTACGAACATTTTATCGTACGAAGTTTAATGAAACGGGCCATATAAACACGTAGCGCAGAGTATGAGAACAGGGGCCGTTTCACTAAACTTCTGTAAAATGTTCGTAAGTGCAAAATTATGATATAACGTTTTCTTGTAAACAAGTATTGGATTTACATTTATTGAGTATAGGCTGCATATGCAGCCTATACTCAATAAATGTAAATCCGTCAATTGAAATTGCCAGACGATCCTAAATTTGCATTTATGAACATTTTAGTCGTACGAAGTTTAGTGGGGTTACTGGGAGTTTTACGTAACGTACAGTACAACAACATGTTTTTTCAATGGTCAGTTTTTTATGGCACAGGTCCGAGTCTTTCCCCGAGTCTTTCCCCTGTGGGTCGATTTAGAAAGTTGTAAGCGTATATGTGGCTGTGACTGGGGAAATGGGCTTATGGGCAAAAATGTTCATAAGTGCAAATTTAGGATATTCTGGAAATTTCAATAGATGGAATTACATTTATGGAACATAGGCTGCATATGCAGCCTATGCTCAATACATGTAAATCCAATAATCCAAGAAAACAATGTTCATGTGAAATTTACAGACTATCATAATTTTGCACTTACGAAAATTTCAGTCATACGAAGTTTAGTGAAACGGGCCCCAGTACGACAGTACCCCCATAAGCCTAATTTCTCCAATCATGACCACATACACTACATCGTGCGCTAATCTTGCCAATATTTGTGAATGTCTTTATTTCAAATACTTGAAAAAATTATGCCTGAAACGAAGCAGCTTGATTGACCTAGCCTGAGCTGTGCTACAGCTCAGGCTCAGTCAATTAAATTGCTTGATTGCGAGTTGGCATTGCCAATATATGATAGAAACGTTGATAATCTCGACAAGAGTAGCGCAGACGGCTGAGTATGAGCACATGTTGTTAATTAGCACAGTGGCTACCACGCCCGCACCGTTCCGGTCTGATGCATCTGGTTCGGGATATAGCCACCCCCGCCCTGGGTAATGTTATTGACCGGCGGGAGATTGTTGATGTTTACACCGTTATATGACTGCGTAGATGCGTACGATGGAAACATATTCACATTGTACGGTGCACTTGGGTAGGAGGGTGGACAATTAGCGCGGAGCATACACGGTTTGCCGTCTCTAACTGTCACTGTAACGGGCTCCCGCCGTGGAACGGACATCGTGGAAAGTTCTAGGTTTCTGTCTAACTTTTGCCGCTTGCATTTGTATCTTCTGTTTTGAAACCAAATTTTCACTTGAGTGTTTGTTAATTTCAGCATGTTCGCCAGCTGGTCTCTCTCCGGTGCGGAAAGGTATCTCTGCTGTTTAAACCGTCGTTCTAGTTCAAATACCTGTTGTTGTGAAAATAGTACCCGCGGCTTTCGGCGTTGTCGTGGTTTCATGGCCTGGTGGCATTCGCCCGTGGACTCTTTCTTGTCGATGGCGGAGGAATCTTGTTTGTCGCAGTCTGATAGGCTGTCGTCATTTGATAGCATTCCTGATTCCTCTGGAAATATAAGAACATAAGTCAATATACAGTGTTGAATATTTCCTGTCTGTTTCTTATAATCATGCCCGCATTTCATGGTTACATAAATATAGAAGAAACGATATTGTTTTAATTACAATGAGGGATCGTAGTTATTTCCCTTTGCAAATATATTTATAGAGATCCGGTAATATGCTGCATTTCAGCGTTCATTTCTTACTGAATAGCACAGAAATTGAGTTTTGCGAACAGAGTAGACCCAGATTAGACTGCATATATGTACAGTCTGATCTGAGTCTCCACTGATTGCAATAACATTTATATGTGTGACAATATAAATCTGATAAATAATGTAGTCCCAGATCAGATTGCGTAGATATGTAGGATGATCTGTATCAACACTTGTGGAAATCACTATATTTGCTGCTTTTCATAACAAATCATGTTACATTCGTCCTTTTTACAATCAATAAGGCCCTAAACTACACAATTTGGTCCGGATTTCTATAAATAAATTGGTGGTCCAGGGAGTTTGACACAGACTTATGTCGTTTTTGCGAAGAATCGATTTCTCCGACACGGAAATCAATTCTTCGCAAAAACGACAGAAGTTTGGGCCAAAGTACAGAGACCACCAAATGCAGCTTAACAAGACGAGTTTGATGCGCCACGGCAATCGTTTACCCACGGTTGGACATGGTCTAACGTTATTGTTACATTTCTGTCGGAAATATCGAGTAATTTGAGCAGTTATGCAGTACTTTCGGTACTGTGATAATCTGCTCCATTCAAACAGCTTATTTACTCATACATATTCCAGGGCCGCAGTAGACGTCGCGTGATGCAGCCACATCATGATGCAGAAGCATCAATTTCAAAATTTCAATGCGACCGTTGTGAACTGGTCTTGTGACGTAATGTCGCGTTCTAGTGACGTCATGAGACACATGCGTTACATGTACGTAGGTCTTGGCTCGGCGCTGGAATAAGCAGAAGTGGACCCCCAGATCGTATGGAGTGTATCATAATAAACATAATATATCACATCATGTGGCCACGCTAATGAGAAGGAAAGTTGTGGATAAAACTCACATTTATGACTGTGATTGGAGTAAAGAGGGTTATGAGTTTTGCGGCCAATGTAGATCCAGATCAGCATGTGCATCCGCAGGACCAGGATGTACACTGTTTGCCACTACATCAATGAAATACCCGCCATGCAGCTAACAAGCAATGTATTTCGTTATCAGGCTACATGAGTGTGTTATTTTGTCAGGATCACCGATGGTCACACACACATCCAATACGACCCACTTCTCCAGTCACAGCCACATTTGTGACTGAATAAAAGAAACGATATATTTGTCCTGGACTTGAAACAAAACACACACCGTTGTAGATAAATGCAGATATGTGGTTAAAGGTTACACGTAATGTGAAATTAATGATTCGGGTCAAATGAAAATAAACCATAGGACATAATTGTGGCTGTGACTGGAGAAATGGGGCTTATGGGTTTTGCGACCAGTGTAGATCCAGATCAGCCTGTGCATCCGCACAGTCTGATCAGGATCTGCACTGTTCGCCATTGCATCAATGTAACACCCGTCATGCTTCTAACAAGTAATATATAGAGGATATTCATATGTTTGCAACGAATATGACATATATGTTCATCTCGTGGTGTGAAATGTCCATATTTCACGAGTGCCTTGAAATATGGACATTTCACACCACGAGATGAACATATATGTCATTTTCGTTGCAAACATATGAATATTCTATTTATTATATACCACTCAATGGAAATTAGCAGTTTTTTTTAGACTGTATACGGTAAGGAATGTGTATTTGCAGCCTATTTGCGCTGTTTTCTTTCAGGTACGCGTTATGAATATAGATAGCGGAAGTAGTAGTATTTTCACCGGAAGTTGTTTATTTCATCGATGAGAACATATGACTTTTATTTACATCGTATAACTATGTATTTCATGGGTAGGTATATAATAAAGATCGTTATCAGGCTACAGGAGTGTGATATGTGATCAGGAGCTACACTGGTCATAACTCCCATAAGCGCCATTTCTCCAGTCACAGCCACAATTATATACAGAGGAATATCAAGTTGCATGATCACGTGGTTACAACAACAACAACGTCGCCCACTCTAAAGTAAGTATTATTTGATATTTTCCTTAATATGCAACGGATTTTGATGAAATATGGCGCAGCAAACGCGTCTTCATGAGCTGCATTTGGTGGTCCAGGGAGTTTGGCACAGACTTATGTCGTTTTTGCGAAGAATCGATTTCCGTGTCGGAGACACGGGAATCGATTCTTCGCAAAAACGACAGAAGTTTGGGCCAAAGTACAGAGACCACCAAATGCAGCTTAACAAGACGAGTTTGATGCGCCATGGTTTATCAAAATCCGTTACGTAATAAGGACACTATACAAGAATACGTACTTTGAATCGGTACTTGTTGTTGTTGTTAGTACCACGTGATCATACACCTTGAGTATTGTTAAAGCAATATCTTAGAAATGGTCAGTCATTTGTAGTCACTTCGTGTATAGCTAAGAATTTAGTGGTATTGATGTTTAAAAAAATACTTCTGGACAAATACAAAGAAACTAAATAATATACACACTATTACCAGTGGAAATCGCCAAACCACATTATGAATAGTAACATAGAATGTTGATATGTTATTAATTATGACTTAATTATTATTGTATAAAATGGGCTTTCGTCGCGTAATAACACCGTTTATTATATACCTACCCATGAAATACATAGTTATACAATGTAAATAAAAGTAATATGTTCTCATCGATGAAATAAACAACTTCCGGTGAAAATACGACTACTTCCGCTATCTATATTCATAACGCGCATCTGCAATGCCGGACTGCAAATAGGCCGCAAATACACATTCATTACCGTATACAGTCTAAAAAAACTGTTAATTTCCATGGAGCGGTATATAATAAATAGAATATTCATATTTTTGCAACGAATATGACATATATGTTCAAAGAGTGGTGTGAGATGAACATATTTCACGAGTGCCGTTATCCTCTATGTATTGCGTCAACACAGTGCGTATGTGCCGTGAAACACGGTGCCGTGAAACATTTTTGATATCCTGTCAATACGACATAATCACTGCGTATGAATATGTGCGGCTATTTTACAGCCATTTGTAGGTGTTGACGGGATAAATAGAATAGTAGGTTAGTGCCGTGAATGGGAAAAATATCTGGCGCGGCTCGGAAACGGGATGTGCTCGGCAGAGCCTCGCCCATCCCGTTTCCTGAGCCTTGCCAGATATTTTTTCCCATTCACGGCACTAACCTGCTATTCTATTTGTATTGCGAACTCATAATACAATAGTGTAATGTATATGTCAATGGATCCACTACAGAAAACCCGTTACATGTAGGTGTAGGTGAACACTATAGCTTCAATGCATGATGTTACAGTTATGCAATTAATACAAGTTAATATACAGTAGCGCTTTTCTGCTCCTTACCTATTTGTATATACTAATATCGTACACATATCGTAATCGTATAGTATTGGTATATTTAATGAGTATATCGTATGATCATATAATATTGGTATGTTTGTACCGTATCATCGTATAGTACAGTTTGTTTACATTATACAAACGTACTATACGAATATTGTACACAAATCTGGTATGTTTGTACGATACAAACGTATCAGAATTATACACATGTATAACAATCGTATAAACGTACGATTTGAATGGTATATCTATACGATATTGGTTGGTATGTACGGTACAAACATACCATACGTTTATATTATATGCATATTGTATAGAAAACATATCGTATTGGTATAGTATACGTATAGTATTTGTATAGTACTTATAGTTGACCTGTAGAAAAGCGCTACTGTATGTCTTGACTTAATATGGTATATATTAACGTGTTGACTGATCCAGCCTCCACACTGATATAATACGGGCGACGAAGTAGCCAGCTTTATGCTACGTGTATATGAAAACTTATCATTCAGTGAAACTATGTTGAACATATGATTGAAAGTGTAAAATTTGTTTTAGGTTAGACTATACCAAATGGCGCGAAATCGCCCAGGGGTATGGGTTAGGTAAGTAGTCCGGTATAACAAAATAGTGCGGGCGTTTTGAGGTCACAGACACAGTTTGCTTGCAATAATTGATCCATTACTACCCAGTTTCACTTGAGGAACATTTTGGGGTGCTTTTAACACCAGTTTTCAGCATATTTGTAGCATTTGAAAGAAAACACTGAACCTGTTGGTCACGTGATGTAAACAGAGTTTACATGGCCAAACAATGTAAACAATATTGGGTGATATGACGAGGCTGGATTTTTCTTTCTTAGGAGTAAGTAAACCTATTGTTTAATTCATGCAGAACTAATACAGACTGGCTGCAGGTCATGTACAAGTAGGTCCCACAGCATCCATACAATTAGTGAAAGTAGAAGAGACTGGCCTTATTGGATGACATTCGGTTTAATTATATAGTAAAACTACTTGGTGTGATCTAACCTTTACAGTAAACCAAGCAGGAGGTGTTTTTTTTACAACAGGTGGTATTTTACTAATACGGGCGACGAATAATTTGCCCCGAAAGGCCAAATGCTTCTAAAACAAAATGTAGATAACATCGGAAAGTATACTGAAGTTACTGCATTTCAATATATTTGTGTTGTCGTTGAAGACTAAATATGCTTTTATCTCTGAGGAGAGTCCCCAAGGGCGATAATACACGAATACATGAACAGCATCGGTATTATCCGTACTTCCATACACAGCTTCGGAATTATCCGTACTTCCATGCACAGATAAATAATAAGTTTCTATTTTTATAAACAGTATATATTAACTAGCCGACATCTGTTTTCAAATAAATATATTTTTTGGGGGGGTTATTAAATAATAATAATAATAAATTAGACACGAATTTTACCGAACCATCTTCGGAATTGGTTCGATAAAATTCGTGTCTAATTTTTCTGTTGCAATAGCCGAGAAACCGCGGAACTGTGCAAATGGGCCGAATGCAGCGAAAGTAACGGAAGACAGAAACAGTCGTTGTATCTGGGCTATTTTAGTTTTTAGGTGAATATAGCAGGCGAACTATTCTAGTTATTAAAATCAAAAATAGTTTGTGTTGTTGTCGAGAGACGCTTGAACATACGCGTTTCAAATGATCTGAGTACCTTAAGTGCCTTAAATGCGCATTGAATATTTTATGAAAAAGAAAAGAAAAACAATTTGCAACGAAATGGAGTTTAATTATGCCGTATTTATTTTAACACATCGTTCTCTCTCCCACACATATGTCTCTCAATATGTTTACAAGACATAGTCAAGCGATCCATGATACTCTGTGGACATGATTAACAGAAAGAAGTATACATTGCAACTGTTGTTTTATTGTTACCTAGTCAAAATGTGCTCAAAGACCACCAGGGATCGAGAAAATAATAGCTTCACTGGAAGGACGCACCTGGAGAATTTCTATAGCCGCCACGCTGCACTTAATTTCACTGATGTGAGTTTAAAAATACGAGACATAATCAAGCGATCCGGGATAATTGGGGAACACGACTACCAGAACAAAGTATACATTGCAGGCGTGCGTCTAGTGCACCTGTTGCTGTAGTCCAGGATACGAACACATCTGACACAGCACTGAGTTATTCAAAAGTGAATTTATACACAATCGATACCAACAATGGGCAAAATATATATAACTCTCGAAGTGACAGTCGTGCTCAATGACGACTGAGATTGCGAACATTGGGAATAATATCACTGAAGATGCTTAGCCTTGTTATTTTTCCTTAAAATATTGTAAATGTACTAATACAGTTTATATAATGACTAGGCTATTAATGTACTATAGATGAAAAGGAAATATCTAAATTGTATCACTGCTTCAATAATAGAAGTGCGCCAATGACACCATTTAATTATAATAGAAAAGCTGTAACACCGTGGTAGCTATAGTTGCGGGAAGTAGCTCTGCAATACTACAATATACTACGGTACCGTTTATAGCATACTAACATCATGGTAAAGCTATGAATTTACTTTCATACACTAACGTCGCCCGTCATAGGTAGTACCTATTTCATATTACCTATTTGAATAAGTCCGCTATAAAAAAACACATTTTACATGCAGGTGATCATTACAGCTTAAATTCACAATGCTGTGTTGCAATGCAATAAACAGTATATGACACTGTGTTGATTGAATATGATATATATTAAACTCGTGGACTGATCAATATATAAACTACTTTGGGGTGAAACCCCCACCCCCGTGCCTACAAATTGCTCCGCATACATGAATGGTAATAAAATTTGTGTTGATGAACACCGGCGCATATTAAACAAGATAACTTTGTCCAAGATACCCCTAAACTCGCACTTCCGTTTTCATTATTTATCAGTTCAAATTTGTCCGACGATGTGATGAAGCCTGTCTTATTGCCATTGCGTCCAGTCTAGACCCAAATCAGACTGCGCTGGTGTGAGTCTAGACTGTACGCCATTCAGTCACTGAGGCATCAAACAGTCCTCAAGCAGCGGGTGAAGTCATGACATCAAGGCGCATGTGTGTGGCAGCTCGTCACAGTTTACTCTGGTCAGAAATGAAATACACCCTGTTCATTCAGATTGTGGAAAATGTGTTTGTTTATTCATGTGTACCGTGCGAACCTTCATGTACAACGGTTATGGTTATTTTATCACGAGAAACCATGTTTAACAGTCAATCTGACTATCGGAGCCGCCATTTCGTATTTTTTCAGGAAAGCGGGAATTATTGCAGACTACATGTTTAGTGTTTCTAGCATACAAGTCATTCCATTTTCGAATAAATACCGGTGAAAACGAAATTAAAAATAAAGTGTTGTTATAATTCAAACCTCTTACACAAATCTACCATGGTGGCATTTTTCACAAACGATTATTTGTCATCGCACGTGGCGGATTATTTATTACGAATTTACTGCTTCTCTGATATACTTCAAACTATGTATAAAATTCGAGCACCGAAACTACGGCTCGCACCCGATACATTTGCACGGCCGCTTAGAGCTTTATGGAGCATGACTACTACTAAGGGGTTGTTTGTAAATAAGAAGCATGATATGGCGGTGGGTGCCGTAGATATCCCAATGATGGTGCCCGTGGAAACCAGTAATGATCGTCCAATGAAGATGTTTGCTTGGCTGTTCGTTTTTAATTATGGGGAATACAACATGATAGCGAATCTGAAGAGTACTGAGCCCCGCACGGGACGTAGAATTTTTTTTCTTATTAATTCGTTCCAACGAAATAACAATTCGTTCCCTCAATATAACAATTCGAGGGAACGAATTGTTAAATTGAGGGAACGAATTGTCATTTCGTGGGAACGAATTGTCATTTCGTGGGAACGAATTGTTAATTCGATGGAACTAATTGTTAATTCAAGGGAACGAATTGTTAAATTGAGGGAACGAATTGTTATTTCGTGGGAACCAATTAATAAAAAAAACACATGTCCTCTACGGGGCTCCGTAGAAGAGCAAAAACATACACGTGTTACTTTACATGACTTTGCGACGTATCAATTCCTTATGTTGTGTGTTGTGTCATATTAAAACTGAAACTAATGTATTCCATTCCTACTTGTATTTCTACATCACTGTGAATTATGACATTCATATGAAAATGCATATGAAAATAACCATAGCGTTTAATGTGAAATTCATGTGGAAACTGGGACCCGTTTCACTAAACTTCGTACGACTAAAATGTTCGTAAGCGCAAATTTAAGATCTTCTGGAAATTTCAATTGATGGATTTACAATTATTGAGCATAGGCTGCATATGCAGCCTATGCTCAATAAATGTAAATCCAATAATTGTTTACAAGAAAACTGTGGTAATGTGAAATGTACAGACTATTATTAGTTTGCACTTACGAATATTTTAGTCGTACGAAGTTTAGTGAAACGACACCCTATTTGTGAAACATTGCGTATTATGATGCGATATTATTCAACGCTTTGAACATAGATTCTTATGATGAGTAGGTCCGTATTTATGCTTTGTAACAGTATCTCAATTGTGTGATATGCAAACATGTTTCTATGCAAAATGTTTCATATGAAACCATGTCAACTTCATTTGAAATTTATATAATATGTTCCATGAATTTGATATGAACTTGGTGTGTTGAATACATGCTATTTACTTCATAATGTAGGCTTTCATTCAAAACTTGCATAACGCACTCTATGATAAAACTCATAATACAGTGGTTTATAAATATGCTAATGAGACAACAATAGAAAATACTGAAAGTGTATCATATAGAGCAATTCTTCTTTTATTTTGAGGCAGTTAGCCACCTTCTTCCACTGACTATTTCAAATATGTGGCTAGATAAATAGGGCTTATGGTTTTGCGACCAGTGTAGATCCATATCTGCCTGTGCATCTGCACAGACTGATCAGGATCTGCTCTGTTCGCCAGTCCACGAATGAAACAACCGTCATGCTTCTAACAATATATATAGATCGTTACCAGGCAACAGGAGCGAGCTATTTGATCAGGAGCTACACTGGTCACAAATCCGATAAGCCTATTTTTCCAGTCACAGTCAATATATATAATTCAGACACGCCATGTGATTTTTTTCCGTGGCGTGTCAGGCTCATATACCATAAGGTGCGCAAGCGCTTAAGTTAAAATGTTTATATAAGTATTGTTAGTGTGTGTCAAACGTGGCATAATGTAAAATATATATATAAATAACCAAACTGTATTTATTTACACACACACATACAGTATATATATAGTGTTCATCTATGTACGGGGTACATGTATAGTAGATGCATGTTTCCACGTAGTCTAATCCAATTTGTGTGGACCACCAGATTAACCCAGCGAGGAATTACAAGGATGAGGTTATCGTTTCTGGTACAAAGTTCAAAGCTATAAAAGATAGATTAAAGCATTGATCATGATAAACACGCTAATTCACCGCATAATCTGTAGCCTATTTCACCAACATTGCAAAGTATACTTATCTAGCAAAGTATACTTTGAGGGAGAAATTTTGAATTTAAGGATAAATTTATTAATTTTTTATTATACTGAATTTATTACATTATCACAGCCATTTTGGCTGTGATAATGTAATAAATGCAGTATGAGAATTCTGCATACTCTTAATCATCAAATGTATGCAGTGGTTAGTTCTATATGAAATAATGCATTTTGGGGAAAATAAATGATTACTCCCTCAAGTATACTTTGCTAGATAAGTATACTTTTCAATGTTTATGAAATTGGCTACCGGTGTGTGGGTGCAATCATTTTCAGCACACGCAGCAACATGCATATACTGTTTTAACCCGAACAGCGGATATATATAAATATATATAAATAATATTCTGATTATTACCAGTATATATATACACCGATTGATAGTTCACGTATTTTTATGTTTTATCATTTCCATATTTATCCATTGATACATGTGCTACAATTCAAGAATATGCACGATATGCATGCATATACATGTATTGTAAGCATTCGTGTGTACTCATGTCGGACATTTTACACATAGTTGGGTTAATGCGATCTACACAAAAAAGGATACTAGAAAAAACGTGGGTGATATGATGTTGAAATGCTGTATTTTCATAATATTATCGACACTCGTCATAGCCTTGTTTATTGTGAAATAAGTGTCACAGGGTGAGAAAAATGTGCTCCGGCCCGGGGCTCGAACCCGGGACCTCTGGTTTACCGTACCATCGCTCTAACCGACTGAGCTAACCGGGCACGAATACACATTTCCTCCCCACAGTGAGTTACGTACCGTGACATACTTCCCCGCCAAATTGGAATTCGTCCCCGAATTCTATATTTAATTCGTCTCTGAATTCCATATATTTGGTACATTTTGGGTAGTATATATATCAGTCACGGTCCCTCGTTGGGCGCCAAATGTCACAGGGTGAGAAAAATGTGCTCCGGCCCGGGGCTCGAACCCGGGACCTCTGGTTTACCGTACCATCGCTCTAACCGACTGAACTAGCCGGGCACGAATACACATTTCCTCCCCACAGTGAGTTACGTACCGTGACATAAGTAAATTCGTTCACTAAATGTCGTAGTAGGTTCTCATTATAACATTTCTGCCGTCATCCTATATGCATAATGTTACCTCCACTATGCCTAAAAAAGGAGAGTTACATTTGTAATTCAAGTTAAATTGTCAAATACTTATAACAAAAACATTTAATTTCGCCACACAATTATCCAACTCACCACTCGAATGTGTTACTTCTACGATAAAATACCCCTGTACTCCGACCACCTTACCCAAAATAACAAATGCTTTGATTTAACGACGGCACTGGCTCGATGACCTTGCATGTCGGGACCGACTATTTAAGTCCCCATCCGTTATGACTAGGCTAGCACGAAGTTGTCTTGCCCAAGGACACGCCGAATCGGCCATTCGCAGCGGGTCGAGGTGAGAATCGAACCAGCGGTATTCCGGCCACCCCACCATACACGCTCTGTAATGCACCTTTTACTACAATGTGAAGAGTGTCCGAATACTTATGGTCATTATTATTGTATACTAGTTTATCACAATAGCAAATGGTGTCCGAATACGTAGGATTATTACGGTGTATGCATATTGTTATTGCGTATTGTTATTACGGTATAAGTATATTGTTATTACGGTGTATGAATATTGTTATTGCGTATTGTTATTTACGTATAAGTAAATTGGTTATTACGGTGGATGAATATTGTTATTGCGTATTGTTTATGCGGTATAAGTAATATTGTTATTACGGTGTATGTATTTTGTGTTATTACGGTGTTTGTATTGTTATTACGGGGTTGTATATTGTTATTACGGTTGTAGTAATAATTGTTATTACGGTTTATGTTATTGTTATTACGGTGTATGTATATTGTTATTACGGTTGTATTGTATTATTATTACGGTGTATGATATTGTTAATTAGTATTGGTTATTACGGTGGAAGGTATATTGTTATTACGGTGTAAATGAATATTGTTATTGCGTTTTGTTAATTCGGTATAAGTTATTGTTTTAGACGGTTTGTATGTATATTGTTATTTACGGTTAAGGATATTGTTTATTACGGTGTATGTATTAAGTTATTGGTTTGTATTTTTTATGCGGTATATGTATATTGTTATTACGGTGTATGTATATTGTTATTACGGTGTATGTATATTGTTATTACGGTGTATGTATATTGTTATTACGGTGTATGTATATTGTGTTATTACGGTGTATGTATATTGTTATTACGGTGTATGTATATTGTGTTATTACGGTGTATGTATATTGTTATTACGGTGTATGTATATTGTTATTACGGTGTATGTATATTGTTATTACGGTGTATGTATATTGTTTTTGTTATTACGGTGTTATATATTGTATTACTTGTGAAGTTATTATTTTTGTTATTACGGGTAGGAATATTTGTTATTACGGTGAATGGATATTGTTATTTACGGTGTATGTATATTGTTATTTACGGTGATATTGTTATTACGGTTGTATGTATTTGTTATTACGGTGTATGTATATTTTTGTGTTATTACGGTGTATGTAAAGGTTTATAGGTGTATGTATTTGTTTTACGGTGTCGGTATTGTGTTTTAACGTGTATGTTATTGTGTTATTACGGTGTATGATATTGATATTACGGTGTATGTATATTTGTGTTATTACGGGGTGTGAAAGTATATTGTGTTATTTAGGTGTATGTTATTTGTGTTATGTTACGGTGTAGGTATTGTGTATTACGGTGTATGTATATTGTTGTTACGGTTGTATGTAATATTGTGATTACGGTATAAGAAAATTGTTATTTTCGTGTATGTATGTTGTTATTATTTGGGTGAATGTATATTTTGTTATTACGGTGTAAATGAAATATTACGGTGTATGAATATTGTATTACGTTTTTGTTATTACGGTGTAGTTATTATTGTTATTACGGTTGTATGATTGTTGGATTCGTGTATTGTATAAGTGTTGTTATTACGGTGTATGTATATTGTTATTACGGTGTATGTATATTGTGTTATTACGGTGTATGTATATTGTGTTATTACGGTGTATGTATATTGTGTTATTACGGTGTATGTATATTGTTATTACGGTGTATGTATATTGTGTTATTACGGTGTATGTATATTGTGTTATTACGGTGTATGTATATTGTTATTACGGTGTATGTATTATGTGTTATTACGGTGTATATATTGTGATTACGGTGTATGTATATTGTTATTACGGTGATGTATATTTGTTATACGGTGTATGTATATTGTTATTACGGTTGTATGTATTATTGTGTATTACGGTGTAGTATATTGTGTTATTACGGTTGTATGTTATTATTGTGATATTACGGTTTGTATGTATAGGTTGTTATTACGGTGGATGTATGTATATTTTTGGTGTATTGTTAACGGTGTTTATACGGTGTATATAAATTGTTATTTACGGTGTATGTATATTGTTATTACGGTTGTATATGTTATTACGGTTATGATTATTGTTAGTTACAGGTGTAATGATATTGTGTTATTACGGTGTATGTATATTGTTATTACGGTGTATGTATATTGTGTTATTACGGTGTATGTATATTGTGTTATTACGGTGTATGTATATTGTGTTATTACGGTGTATGTATATTGTTATTACGGTGTATGTATATTGTTATTACGGCGTTATGTTAATATTGTGTTATTACGTATTGTATGTGTTATTACGGTGTATTGTATATTGTGTTATTACGGTGTAATTGTATATTGTTATTTCGGTGTAGTATATTGTTATTACGGGGTATGTATATAGTGTTATTACGGTGTAAGTTAATATTGTTATTTACGGGTGTATGTTATATTGTTAATTACGGTGTTATGAATATTGTTATTACGGTGTATGTATATTGTTATTACGGTGTATGTATATTGTTATTACGGTGTATGTATATTGTTATTACGGTGTATGTATATTGTGTTATTACGGTGTATGTATATTGTGTTATTACGGTGGTGTATATTTGTTTTATTACGGTTGTATGTATTATTTGTTACGGTGTATGTATATTGTTATTACGGTGTATGAATATTGTTATTACGTATTGTTATTACGGTGTAAGTATATTGTTATTACGGTGTATGAATATTGTTATTGCGTATTGTTAATGCGGTATGTATATGTTATTACGGTGTATGTATATTGTTGTTTTTATTACGGGTTATGTATATTGGTTGTTTATTATGGCGGTGTATGTATATTGTTATTACGGTGTATGTATATTGTGTTATTACGGTTGTATGTATATTTGTTGTTATTTACGGTGTATGTATATTGTGTTATTACGGTGTATGTATATTATTTAATTACGGTGTATGTATATTGTGTTATTACGGTGTATGTAGTATTGTTATTACGGTGTATGTAATTATTGTTATTGGATGGTGTATGTTTATTGTGTTATTACGGTGGTAGTATATTGTGGTTATTACGGTGTAGTATATTGTGTTAAACTTTGTATGTATATTGTTATTACGGTGTATGTATAGTTGTTATTACGGTGTTATGTATATTGTTATTTAGTGTATGTATATTTGTGTTATTACGTGTAGGTATATTGGTGTTATTACGGTGCATGTATTGTTTATTACGGTGTGTATTAGTGTTATACGGTGATGTATATTGTGATTACGGTGGTATGTATATGTTATTACGGAGTATGAATAATGTTATTACGGTGTACGTAATAGTGGGTTTTTACGGGGTTTTGTTGTATATTGTGTTATTACTGTGTATTGTTATAGTGATTATTACGGTGATGTTTATTTGTTATTACGGTGTATTGTTATTGTGTTTATTATTACGGGGTTATGATATAGTTATTACGGAGTTTGTATATTGTTTTTACGGTTGATGTTATTGTGTTATTACGGTGTATTTGTTATTATTGTGTTATTACGGATGTATGTATTATTTGTGTTATTCGGTTGTATTGAATATTGTTGTTATTAACGGTGATGTTCTTTTGTGTTATTACGGTTGTTTGTTATATTGTTTATTAGGTGTTATTTGTTATATTGTGTTATTACGGTGTATGTATATTGTTATTTCGGTTTATGTATATTGGTTAATTAGGTGTAATGTTAATAGTTGTTATTTCGGTGTATGTTATTATGTTGTTTTTTTCGGTGTATTGTTATTATTGTTGTTATTACGGTGTATGTTATTATTGTTTATTAGGTGTATGTATATTGTTATTTACGGTGTTATGTTTATTGTTATTTTTACCGGTGTATGTATTTGTTTATTACGTGTTATGTATATTGTGTTATTACGGTGTATGTTATATTGTGTTATTACGGTTATTGTTATTATTGTTGTTATTACGGTTGTTTGTTATAATTGTTGTTATTCGGTTGTTAGTTGTTATGTATATTTTGTTATTACGGTGTATGTATATTGTGTTTTTACTGTTTGTTATGTATATTGTGTTATTTCGGTGTATTGTTATTCTTGGTTATTTACGGTTTGTATTGTTATTATTGTGTTATTTTTACGGTGTATGTTATATTGTTGTTATTTACGGTGTATGTTATATTGTGGTTATTACGGTTGTATTGTTTCTATTGTTATGTTACGGTGTATTGTTATATTGTTAATTTACTTGTTGGTAATGTAAATATTTTTATTACGTGTATGTTATTGTGTTATTTACCCGGTGTATTATTATTGTTGGTTTATTTACGGTGTATTGTATATTTGTTTATTACGGTGTATGAATATTGTTTTACGGCTGTTTATGTATTTTGTTGATTACGGTGTATGTATATTGTTATTACGGTTTGTTGTTATGTATTTATTGCGGTTATTAAGGTTGGTTATGTATATTGTTGTTATTACGTTTGGTTGTATATTGTTATTAGGTTGTATGTTAAATTGTTATTACGGTTTGTTATGTATATAGTGTTAATTACGGTGTTGTTATTATTGTGTTATTACGGGGGTGTATTGTTATTTCCTTGGTGTTATTACGGTTGTTATGGTATATTGTGTTTTTACGGGTTTGGTTATTTATATTTGGGTTATTACGGGGTTGTTATTTTTGGTGATATTGTGTTATTACGGTTGTATGTATTATTTGTTGTTATTTTTTTGGTGTATTTGTATATTGTTATTACGGTGGTATGTTAATTTGTTGTTATTAGGTGTATGTATATTGTTATTATGGTTGTATGTTATTGTTGTTATTGACGGTGTTATTGTTATATTGTTTATTATCGGTGTATGTATTTGGATTAACTTCGGTGTATTTTGTTATATTGTTGTTATTACGGTTGTATGTATTTTATTGGGTTTTATTACGGTGAATTTTGTTATATTGTTATTTTTACGGGTGATATTTGTGTTCTATTACGGTTGTTGTTACTGTTATTACGAGTTTGGTATTTTGTTATTATGTGTTAATTTTACGGTGTATGTATATTTGTTATTACGGTGTTATGTATATTGTTATTTACGGTTGTATGTATATTGTTATTACGGTTGTTTTAATGTAATATTGTGTTATACGGTTGTATGTATTGTGTTATTCGGTGTATGTATATTTTTATTACGGTTGTTATGTATATTGTTATTACGGTGTATGTATATTGTTATTACGGTGTATGTATATTGTTATTACGGTGTATGTATATTGTGTTATTACGGTGTATGTATATTGTTATTACGGTGTATGTATATTGTTATTACGGTGTATGTATATTGTGTTATTACGGTGTATGTATATTGTTATTACGTGTATGTTACGGTTGTATGATATTAGGTTTGTTTGTATATGTTATTTAGTGTAGGTGTATATTGTTATTACGGTGTATGTTATATTGTATGTTTTTTAGGGTGGGGTATGTATTTGTTATTACGTTTTTTTTTAGGTGGTTTTATTGTGTTTATTTACGGTTGTGTATTATGGTGTTTTGTGTTATTACGGTGTATGTATATTGTGTTATTACGGTGTATGTATATTGTTATTACGGTGTATGTATATTGTGTTATTACGGTGTATGTATATTGTGTTATTACGGTGTATTGTATTGGATTTTCGGTGTAAGTATATTGTTATTACGGGTGTATGAATATGTTATTACGGTTGTATGTTATGTTATTTTTACGGTGTATGTATAGGTTGTGTTATTACCGGCTGTAGGTTATAATGTTATGTATTGGTGTATTGTATATGTTATTACGGTTTAGGTATATTGTGTTATCAGGGTGTTTTGTATATTGAGTTATTACGTTTGTATTTGTGTTATTATTGGTGTATGTATATGTTATTACGGTTGGTGTATGTATATTGTTTTACGGTGTATGTTAGAATGTTATTACGGTGTATGTATTGTTTTATTACGGTTATTTTGTATATTGTGTTATTTACGGTTGGTATTGTATTTATTGTTACGGTGTATGTTATTATTGTGTTTATTTCGGTGTATGTATATTGTTATTACGGTGTATGTATATTGGTGTTATTTTACGGTGGTATTGGGTTATTTATTGTGTTATTAGGTGTATGTATTGTTATTACGGTGTATGTATATTTGTTATTACAGTGTATGAATATTGTTATTACGGTTTTGTATGTGAATATGTTATTACAGTGTATGTATATTGTTTTATTACGGTGTGTATGTATATTGTTATTGTGTTACACGGTGTATGTATATTGTTGTTATTACGGTGTATGTATATTGTTATTACGGGTTTGTATGTATATTGTTATTACGTTGTATGTATATTGTCGTATTACGTGTATGGTTATATGTTATTACGGTGTACTTGTATTGTGTTATTACGGTGTATGGTATGTTATTACGGTTTTGTGATGTATGGTTCTTGTTAAATTACGGTTAGTGTTTGTTATATTGTGTTATTACGGTGTATGTATATTGTTATTCGGTGTATTGTATATTGGTTATTACGGTGTATGTGCTATGTATTGGGGTTGTTATTACGGATGTATGTAATATTGTGTTATTACGGCTGTATGTACTATTGTTATTACGGTGTATGTATATTGTGTTATTACAGGTGTATGTATATTGTGTTATTACGGATGTTATGTAAATGGATACGGTGTAATATTTGTTATTATTGTTAGAGTGTTCGGCTGTTATTGAATTATTGTTATTTCGGTGTATGTATTGTTATTACGGTGTATGTTATATTGTTGTTATTACGGTGTTCTGTTTATATTGTATTATTGGTGTATGTATATTGTGTTATTACGGTTGTATGTATTATTTGTGATTATTAACGGCTGTATGTATATTGTGTTATTACGGTGTATTGTTATTATTGTTGCTTATTATTGGTGTATGTTTAATTGGTTATTACGTAATGTATATTGTTATTACGGTTGTTTAAGTTTATTGGTTATTATTTGGTGTATGTATATTGTTATTACGGTGTATGTATTTGTGTATTCGGTTGTTATGTATATATGTTATTACGGTGTATGTTTATTGTGTTATTTACGGTTTGTATGGTATATGCCTTATTCGGTGTTTGTAGTTATACTTGTGTTATTACGGTTGTTTGTTATTATTGGTGTTATACGGTGTATGTATTGAATTCGGTTGTAAGTATATTGTTATTACAGTTGTATGATATTGTTATTACGGTGTATTGTTATTATTCTTATTGTACAGTGTATGTATATTGTTATTACGGTGTATGTATATTGTGTTATTACAGTTGGTGTATGAATATTGTTATTCGGTTGTATGAATTATTGTTACAGGTGTATGTAATTATTGTTATTACAGGTGTATGTATTGTTATTACGGTAGGTATGTTATAATTGTATTATGTTCGTATGTTATATTTGTGGTTTTATTAGGTCTTATGTATAAAATTGGGTTATTAAGGTGTATGTAATAATTGTTATTACGGTTGTGTATGTAATTTGTGTTATTACGGTGTATTTGTATATTGTTATTACGGTGTAATGTTATATTTGTTGTTATTACGGTGGTGTATGTATATTGTTATTACGGTGTATGTTATATTGTGTTATTACGGGTTATTGTTCATGTATATTGTTATTATTTCGGTGTATGTATATTGTTATTACGTGATGTTATATGTGTTACTTAACGGGTATTGTTATTATTTTTCTTGTGTTTTTAAGGTGTATGTTATATGTTGGGTTATTACGGTGTAAGTATATTGTTATTACGGTGGTTTATGTATATTGTTATTACGTGTAATTGTTTATAAGTTGTTATTACGGTTGGTGTATGTTAATTATTGTTGTTACGGTTGCGTATTGAAAATTAATGTTATTCGGTTGTTATGGAATATTGGTTATTAGGTGTAATGTATATGTTATTACTTGGGGTGTATGTTATATTGTTATTAGGTGTTATGTATATGTGTTATTACGGTGTATTGTTATTTGTTGTTATTACGGTGTATTGAATATGTTATTAGGTGTTATGTATGGATTTATTTCGGTGTAAGTTATATTGTTATTACGGGTGTATGAATATGGTTATTACGGTGGTATGAATATTGTTATTACGGGAGTATTGAATATTGTTATTACGGTGTATGGATGTTATTACGGTGTATGTATTTTGTTGTTATTACGGTGGTAGTTATCATGTTAATTACAGTTGTTATTGAATATTTTATTTTACGGTGTATTGTTATTAACTTGATTACGGTTGTTAAGTATATTTGTGATTCGGTGTAATGTATATTGTTATTACGGTGGTTATGAATATTGTTAGGTGTATTGTTATTATTGCGGTTATAAGGGTATATGTTATTACGGTGTATTGTGGCATGCATTGTTATTACGTGTATGAATATGTATTACGGTTGTATGTAAAATTGGGATTACGGTGTTAAGGTATATTGTTTTTTTATTACGGTGTTAGTATTGTTATTACGGTGTAAGAATATTGTTTATTGCGTATGTTAATGGCAGGTATTAAGTAATATTGTTATTCGGTGTATGTATATTGTTAAATTCCGGTGTTGGGTTTTATTGTTGTTATTCGGTGTAATGTATGGATTGTTGTTATTACGGTTGTTAATGTATATTGTTATTCAAGGTGTATTGAATTATTGTTATTACGGTGTATTGTTAATTGATTCGTTGGAAAAGGTATAATTGTATACGGTTGTATTGAATTATTGTTATTGCGGTATGTAATTGCGGTTATAGTATATTGTTATTACCGGTGTATGCATATTGTTATTCCGGTGTATGCATATTGTTATTCCGGTGTATGTATATTGTTATTCCGGTGTATGTAAATTGGGATTACGGTGTATGTATATTGTTATTACGGTTTATGTATATTGTTGCAGTTTGCCATGTTACATGTATCTAGTATACAACAGCAATGTACGTGTACATTAATTCACAACTTGCTCATATACCATTAAATGGTCTGAGATTTTCTTCAAACAAAGGCTGATAGTATGTTCTGTTATGTTCTGTTCTGACATTTCCATAAAGTGAAATGACAAAACAGGCCTAATATCATTAAACCAGTATAGACTAAATAACATCACATTCAGTTGACGCAATATAATCCAATCCTGACACTGTACATGTATGTTTTCTAGCTACAGTGAACCCTCTAAACTGGACAATCGGGAAAATATGGATGTTTAACTGTGGATGTGTTTCGCTGTTATGTATCTCTGACTACAATGACTTTTCATGATTGCAAAATGTAGAATGTGCCATGAAGCGTAACATGTCTGATTTACAGTGGAACATTTCAAAACCGGACACCCTGTGGACTACTCAGGGTGTCCGTTTTGGAGATATTCCTCTGTACAATGACACCGCCTTGTCGAAATCGCGAACAGTGTAGCCCACGAACAGACTGCGCGGATGCGCAGGCTGATCGTGGGCTATGCTGGACGCATACGTCGCAATGTACCTTTTCCCACGATATTCCACCAATGTAATGCACCCCTGTCGTTTCTACTATGCTAATTTCACGAGTTTGTTATAAACTGTTATCAGTATATTTCTCTCAAATGCGATAACCACGGGTATTCTGTGATGTAAGATTTAGACGCTGATAATTCCTGTTCAGCGTGATTCCCTGTTTATTTGTAGCACAGAAAATAATGTATGCTTTTTGTTAATTTTGAATTTGCAACAGAAATAGTAGAAAGTAATAGTTTGTCATGAAAAGATGAGATTTTAGAGAAATATTCTGGCAACAATTTCAAGAAATTAACGGGATATAAATGTGCTTAATTGTTGTTTGTATACTGTATACAAACAACAATTAAGCACATATATATATATATAATACTAACATATAATATATTTAAAGATAAATAATAAGAGAGTTTACAAGTTCACACTTTCAGCTCCATTTTGGCCACATTAGGTCATAGATATGTGTTTGAAATTGAAAACGAATCTGTGCATTACAATATAATACAACACCGCCTGCGTTAATATTGCCAATATATCGATGTCAATGCTTCTAAACATTTATTGTGAATATCAACCCACAACAAAAGCAGTTAATTGATTGGTTGTGCCTGATCTATGACACAGCTCAGGCTCAGCAAATCAAGCGGCTTTCTCTCCAGCACAATATTCAAGTATCTTGTAGTAAAGACATTGACAAATAGTAGCACGATTAGTGCAGACAGTGGTGTACATACACATATAAACTGCCGTGTAATTGTTCAAGCTGATGAGCCCGCTACAGAAAAATACTTTAGTTTATCAGTATAAAGTCAATATATGATACTGCGCGTTTTCAATTTGCATTAAATATCATATTAAATCAACACGCATGTTAGAACATGCGTGTTGATTTAATATGATATTTATTAAAGGTATATACATGCCCACTCAGTAGGCACGAACTGTTCTTTATAGGAATTAATAAGTGTATAATTGTGTTACTATTCCACCAGTTCTAAAAATTACGCGTGGCCGCTATACAGGTATAATCATTTTGTAATATTTATTTTACTGAATGATGCGCGGTGGTATCAGGCTTTTTTCATATGCAAATGAGGCATGATCTTTTTCAATTATTTATACTAATTAAATGCGTCACCTGAACAAATAATATGTTCGACAGATTATAAGGTATTATAATTGCACATCAAAAAATAAATACAGAGTATACATGTAACTAGTAATGTCCGTTAACATTTAAGGAAACACGTTTATCGCCCCTGATATCAGTGTGGAAAGTTACGTCTGATATAAAATGTATAATAATGCCAATCAATGCGTGGGGTACTGGTGAATGAATGTTTAATTTGCCAGGAAATGTATCAGATGATGTCTCTGATATAAAGAACATGTTGTGCCTACTGAGTGGGCATGTACCTTTAAGCTCGTTTCAAATGAAATATGTAAGTCGTTAAATAGATGAAGGTTAAAACATATTACATTTAAATAAACACCCATGCAAAATGCTCCATCTATGTACATGTATGTATGTCTATACAACTACATGTAGATACAACGTCTCAGTTGACGATACTAATGAACCATTATTATATGTGGCTGTGACTGGAGAAACGGGGTTTATGGGATTTATGACCAGTGTGGCTCCTGATCTAATAGCACACTCCTGTAGGCTGATACGATCTACAGTGGAACCTCTCTAAACCGGACATCCTGGGAGGTCCCCATGATGTCCGGCTTAGAGAGGTTCCATTGTAAAACAGGCATATGAATACTTCAAGACACGCGTGGTTGCTTTGCGATCATGAACATACATTATCATCGGAGATAAACAAAGGGCAACCAAACCTATCAAAATTAACCAGAACTAAATTTTCTCTAGGATCGGTTTATAGAGGTTTCACTGTATATTGCTTGTTTATAAGCATGCCGGTGTTTCATTGATGGAATGGCCAACTGTGCAGATCCTGATGAGACTGTGCGGATGCACATTTTGATATTGATCTACACTGGCCGAAAAGCCCATAATCCACGTTGCTAATAGACATGTATATATAGTCCGGAGTGTGTATGTTTGTAGCTGCATATTACGCAACAAGTATTGTAATATGTATGTAAAATGTCGAATGTCCATACGTAGCCTCAGCTATTGCTTTATAAACCGTGTACATTTGTTGATTGTGAACTTTATAATTGTTCATGTGTTATATTAAACGGTATTGTGATAAATGAAAGTGAGTCGTCTCCTATAATTCTATATTGAATGAAAACTGTGCATGTATATTGTATAATTATTCTCATGTTATGGTGTACAGTTGATGAGACGTAAATACAGAAATAAACTAGTCTTTCCCCAGACACAGCCATATATGGAAGCGTCCTGGTGCCAATGCGAAACTATGTTTATCTCCTAATTAGGAGATACTAAGTCCTAATGAGGAGATATTATCTCCTAATTAGGACTTATTATCTACTAATTAGGAGTTATTATCTACTAATTAGGAGTTAGTATATCATAATTAGGACTTACTATCTCCTAATTAGGACTTACTATTTATGTCAATACTAAAATAATATTGTAAAATTATTATACTAACTCCTAATTAGGAGATACTAACTCCTATTTAGAAGATATTAAGTCCTAATTAGGAGATAGTAAGTCCTAATTATGATATACTAACTCATAATTAGATAAATATATTTTAGCATTGGCACCAGGACGCTTCCATACATATATCTGAAGTGCCCATATCAAGTGGCGTTGTTTGTACGCAGTCGCGAGCTTAATAAATACATTAAATACACACAAATAAGCCCGATTGCATCAGTAATTATTAAGCATAGATGGAAACAATATTACGCGTGCGAGTTCTTCTGTTAACCAGAGACATACATATTACAGCGTCGACCCTAAATCCTTGTGCTAACCAATTAATATTCAAATACAAGGAACTTGAATAGTTCATGGAACGATTTACGACTATAAATATGCAATACTGGCGTTATTAACTTCACGACCAACTATCGAAAGTTTATAAATGCACAACACTATGGATTTCACGATCTGAAGTCAGTATTTACCAACTAGACAATCGGAATATATGATGGCCATGTGATCTATAATTCATACATTCGTCAACCGCGTCGTAATTGTTTTTTCTATATTTTATTCTGAATATTATAAATTGAATATCACTCAATTATTGTAAAGGCATTGTGTTTCACTGTTATCTCGGGTACATATTCGCTTTTTGGATTGTACACGGTCTATACAAGTATCAGTCAAACGCACCATTTATTTAATAAAATTCCAGTTTTAAATAATGCGTTCTTTAATTTAATATATCAAGGTGTATGATCACGTGGTTATAACAACCGTGAACAACAGTAGCTGAAAGTGTTGAAATCTTGAAAGTATTTTTTGATATTTTCCTTAATATGTAACGGATTTTGATGAAATATGGCGCAGCAAACGCGTCTTCATGAGCTGCATTTGGTGGACCAGGGAGTGTGGCACAGACTTATGTTGTTTTTGCGAAGAATCGATTTCCGACACGGAAATCGATTCTTCGCAAAAACGACAGAAGTTTGGGCGAAAATACAGAGACCACCAAGTGCAGCTTAACAAGACGCGTTTAATGCACCATATTTCATAAAAATCCATTACGTAATAAGGACACTATAAAATAATACGTACTGTGAATCAGATGGATTCTGGAAATTTCAGTACTTGTTGTTGTTGTTAGTACCACGTGATCATACACCTTGTATATGGTAGCATCGTTGATGTACACGTTCGCAATGCAAGTTACATGTCGATCATGACAGTCAGTATTTGTCAGGATTTTATCAGACAACACAATTGTGTTCAAAAATACAATACAAAACTTCAAATTATTGTTTATTATTCTATTTCATCACTTTCTGCGTCACAGTGTCTTTAACCCTTTCGCCGCCATAGGCGACTATTCGAACGTATGCAAACAGTGTAGATCCAGATGAGCCGGCTCATAATGAGCCGTCTCATCAGGATCTGCACTGTTTGACGATAATTAATTAATTATCATCTGTTTTAATAAAACACCCCTATCGAAAAGTTGAATGCACCAATGAAATCGCTTGAAAGCATTAGCATGGAAAAGTCCATTAAATTATTTGGCGGTGAAAGTGTTAAGTATTGTCTACTTTCTCATGTATTTGCTAAGATATAATAAAGTCTTTGTCATACATGTACATGTAGTCAGATGTATTTGTTCCCAAGTTCATCCGGAAGTATGACCGGACGTGAACACCGGATTGTAAGGCGCAGATAGCAATTATAACAACACTCTAGTTGTAATTGGGTGGTACCAAATATTGCTGAAGTCACGACACGTGACATGTCAACGTCCGTGTTTACCGACTGCTTAATATACAATGTATGTACATGTATATATTAAATACCAAATATCGTTGCGCGGCGGAACGAGTGGCATATGTACACATATACATCAAATAATATTGTTATTATATAGCTACGTAAATCAATTACAGTAATGTATATGAGCCTCGAAAAATCTATAAAATATAAATTAAGTAAACAAATTAGTGATGATTTAGAAGGAACTATTTTACGAGGAGAAACGTAGTTCCGGCATTGACCAATTAAAACTGACGACACGTCAATGTGGAAAAAATATTGACGGCTTGCGTTCCATTATGTTTCAATGGGAAACGAAAGTACTATATAAATAAAATACATGTATATCACATTCAATTTCGATAAACATTTACCATACAAATGAGTCATATGAATAAAAGGATCACTTAGCTAATCGGTTGTAATATTGCGTCTCTAAACTATCGTTTCAATCATATGTATGGTACATGTTATCGAATATAAGTACGATGTTCATGTTATAAAGAATAGTAGGTTAGTGCCGTGAATGGGAAAACTATCTGGCAAGGCTTAGTAAACGGGATGGTCGAGCCTCGCCCATCCCGTTTACTTTAGCCTTGCCAGATATGTTTTCCCATTCACGGCACTAACCTACTATTCTAGTTATCCCGTCAACAACTACAATCAAAAATGTTTCACGGCACCGTGTTTCACGGCACATACTCACTGTGTTGACGGGATAAAGACGTTTACTACATATCTACATGTATGCAATACTTCATGTTGGCAGTGTTGTTGCTTATAGCAAATACAAATTATTAGAAAATGTACATGCGACATGCGAAATGTAGATACGGCTCATAACGTATCGATGACATGTACATGTAATATACGTAGAGTGATATTTAATATGGTGTTTATTAAACGAGTTTACTGATTTCCTGAGACACGAGGCTCTGCCGACTTCATTATGAAATAAATCAACGAGTTTAATAAGTATCATATTAAATCAACACCAATGTTGTATTATATTTATTGCATAAGCACGTCATCATAATTTGATTACCTAACATGTTTTATGTAGCGGGTTCATTTGCATATTTATTACACAAGTGTGCTATGAGTTTTAAAACTTTGTGTTATTAATATAAACGGTGAAAGTCTATGATACTATTTAGTCATAATGAGGTTTATTTCTGTATACTGTGTATTAATTATTAATTTTATTATTAGTAGTATTAGTATTATTACATGTATCCGCATTAGTTGCGTGTGTCATTCGATATTATCATGAATGTGTTAATATAATGGCAGTTGGGTTGAAGTGAATTATGCCAATTTAAGTACCCAGTTGAATAGTGTGCCGTTCGTACGGCTCCGTTTTACTTTGAAGCGCAGTTTGCCACACACAACATTGTTCTGTACTTATCAAGTGACTTAATGCACATATTAAAGATAACATTCAATTTCTCGTGTCGACTTCATGCGCGTTTAGATCGTATCGGCAAAATGGAAACAAACTGTGGCTACATTTTGTCGATAAAAGACCCGCAGTTACTCCGCCGTTTTCCGTTTTTCTTTGATGTCAGCGTGGGCCAAAGATTAATATGGAACATGTTTAATTTTCTCAAAAATTTCAATATTCCTATCAGCGTTGATTAATCTTTCGTGGGGTCCTAATGCAGAGAAATGGCGCTCTAAAATCCATTATTGTAATAATCCACGAGGAAGGCCGAATGTCGGCAGATTGGTTTGCGTTATCTTTATGACAACCTACCCCGGGAATGATACGATTGAATAGCCGAAGCGCATGCTTTACACGCAAGGTGGTATGAAATATGCGTTAGCCTGCTTTTGTTGTTACATGTACGTGTACACCGGTGCAATGGAATTATATGCCTTGAAACATGGACGATTTTTATCCGAATCTAGTTTGGAAAAACTGCGATGCCCTCAATGAGTTGCGAAAAATGCAGAGCACGTGCGGAAATAATTTCCGCATGTGTACTGAAATTTTCGTAAACTTCCGAATTAATGTCTAGAAAATATTTCGATTTTTCAACTCTTCTTCATAAACAAATATCATTGTAGTCGGATTATCTCACGGACAAGTTTATATCGCGGCGCTGATGGGAAGTCGTAAACTCAGCGGGACGTCATTTAGGCGGCAACTGCGTCTAACTACCGTCTGCCTATAGCAATGTATACCTCTGAAAGGGACGTTCGCGGCTCGTTCGCTCCTCAATCAACGTACGTTCGCTACACGCCTCCCAAGGGTAGTTTACGGGCCTAATGTAACCCGAAACGGCGGGATATATTGTGTAGGTTAACTTGAATTTACTCACAGAAAACCGGTCTAATCAGATTTGATTAAATTCCAAATACATATATAATTCCAAATAAATATACACGCAGTGTAACCATATTTTAAATAAAGCGATATTAAAGAATTGTACATACATACGTACTGGTATTATTTGCAGTTAGGTAACACATAATGACCCTGACATAAACATGTCCCGAACAAACCGCAGCTTCGACTGGCTCGTTGGGACAGGGTTAAACATACGACTTCATTGAGGTGTGGAAAGACTACTGCGGATAAACTCCAAACTCTGTGTGGGATTAAGGGTCTGATGAAAACCCCGGAGTTAAAGATCCGCGCCTAATCCTAAAGGAAATATATCACTGTATGTAATTTACAAACAACGTGTAATCTACGCGGGAGGGGTAGGCGAATTACTGGAAAACGTATTTGTGGGTGCCACTGGAGAAAATGGGGCTTATGGGTTTTGCAACCAGTGTAGCTCTGGATCAAATAGCCTGCAAACGATCTATATTGCTTGTTACATGTGTTTCATTGATGGAATGGCGATCAGTCCAGATCCTGATCAGACTGTGCGGAAGCGGAAGCACAGTCTGATCTGGATCTACACTTGTCGCAAAAACCCATAAGCCCCATTTCTCAAGTCAAAGCCAGATTTAGAAAAGTAATTTAAACGTAGCTAGTGATATAAATAAACTATCGATGGAATATATGTCAACCTTCCAGGCACTAAAACTGTATTTGTCTTAATTATCATTTCAGCGTCTTCCGCCCGTCATGGGTTTTCGTGATTTTCTAAATAATATATTCTGCTGTAATCTACCACTTATTTAAAACTTAATTCATGTGCAATTGCTGTAAAGTCGTTGATACATCCAAGAAATGATAGTTATATGTTGACCTTCATAGTTATATATTTTTCATGGCACTAGTTTGTGTTTTCCTATCGTTTGTCTTTATACTTCAGTTGAGCCTCTCTAAACCGAACACCAAGAACATATATGTGATCTAATTTTGAGAGGTTTCTTGGTAACGCATCTCAGATGATAATGCATGGTCATGATTGCAAAATACATAAGTATTTCCGAGAATGGTCATATGACTGATTTACAGCGGAGCATCTCTAAACCGGACACCCTGGTGACCTCCCTGGTGACCTCCCTGGTGACCTCCCAGGGCGTCAGGTTTAGAGAGGTTCCACTGTATTATGATACATGGTTAAAGGCGACAAAAGCTGAGTTAACTCGAGAGAAATAAATAAGTGTATATTTAATGGTGCTACAGTTTGGAAATGAAATGTGGCTGAATCAGTCCTACATTATAATTATATTGTCTGTTATGACTAGTGAATCAACATTATAATACACACTATAAATATCACGCAATCAGATTGGCTGATGGTCATACATTACAGGTATATCATTGTTGATGAACGGTCGCAAATTATTATTTCAATATGTATTCCTACGCCAGTAATAAATGAGTGCATTAGAAATAGGTTAACCGCATTGTAATTTTGAAATTTGCGTCGCCATTAAACAGATTTTCCGACCTATCATTTTCTGATATACGCCGCAAATTTGAAAATTACAATACAGTTAACCCTATAGTGTTAAGTCCTTCAACAAAGCCATTGCGTATATAATTTGACGGGCTAAACTATGGTCGTAGAGCTACATATTGTTCGCATATGAAGAGTTCAGTGAATGAAGGGGCTATATTAAGTCCTTTCTGGGACTTAGCCCCTTTTTCCACTGACCCCTTAATATGTCAGCCACACCACTCATAATTAAATTACAAAATTACTGCTACATCCTGGAATTAACGTTATACATCTACGTCCGTGTTCTTGTTCACGCTATCAATACAACTTGCTACTATTACTCATATCGGGTGATATGACTTGGCAGTCTACCGTTTATAAAGCTTCAATGTTCAACTCTCCCTCTAGGATTTCACAACAAGCCATACTAAACCACTTAGGATAATGACCGTTAGATATGATAGGTAAACCCAGACCCAATAATTGTGGTGAGTTCCGCTCCAACATAAACAACGGAGCAACGGTTTGACGCTATGAATGTATTACGGTAACCATCTTCCAATATTGTTAGCCTCAAATGACGTAAAAATGTAAATTTGGCTGCACCAATATGGTAATAGAGTGTAGTTTAATTTATTTAAGTGTCACATGTCATTTTTTACAATCACATGGTGCATGATCACGTGGTTTAAAACAACAGTGGATGAAAGTGTTGAAATCTTGCCCACTCCAGTGAAAGTATTATTTGATATTTTCCTTAATGTGAAACGGATTTTGATGAAATGTGGCGCAGCAAACGCGTCTTCATGAGCTGCATTTGGTCGTCCATGGAGTTCGGTACAGACTTATGTCGTTTTTTTAGAAGAATCGATTCTTCGCAAAAACGACAGAAGTTTGGGCCAAAGTACAGAGACCACCAAATGCAGATTAACAAGACGCGTTTGATGCGCCATATTTCATCAAAATCCGTTACGTAATAAAGACAATATAAAAGAATCGGATGGATTAGAGAAGTTTCAGTACTTGTTGTTGTTGTTGCTAGTACCACGTGAGCATACACATTGAATCATACAGTACAATATAAGCAAATGATATACATTATTCTGGACACTTCATTGCCTGTGCTACAGCTCTGTCTCTCTCGAAGTGTTTGATTGTGAGTTGATATTGTCAATAGATATGTTCAGAAACGTTGAAATAGGGTCAAGATTAGTATAACACATATTTTATTGAATACAAAATTATATCATTATATATAGATGAACAGTGTGAGATGGATAGGAACGAAAGATAACTATCCTATGCAGTTCCTCTCCTTGGGCGGCGGCGGGGAGGGGGGTGGGGGGTGGGAGGGGGGGAGGGGGCGGGCAAGATTATCGGATGCCCAGTAGCCGATTTAACCAACATTGCTAAGAATACCTTTTCTAGCAAAGCATACTTTGAAGGAGAAATTTTCAATTTTAGGATAAATTATTAATTGTTATTATACTGAATTTATTACATTATTGTGATAATGTAATAAATTCAGTATAATACTTTTAATCATCGACTATATGCAGTCGTTAGTTATGTATGAAATAATGCATTTCAGGAAAAATAAATGATTACTCCTTCAAAGTATACTTTGCAATGTTGGTGAAATCGACTACTGGTGTACATGTCCATACCCCAGAACGGTTGAATTTTGTATTTTTGTTAACTTCCAAATACAAAAACACACATTATTGAGAAAAAATACATTTGTTCTAAGCCACATACCATTTTGTTATTTAAACGTACACGTATCGTCACTAATTGTGACGTGAATGGTCATAAAAAGAACATTAATATTGGCATAAACTTTTATTGGAATCTGGTAAATATATGAAAAACTAGTATTTAAAAAAATGTAATCACTTTTATATAGAATTGGGTTGGAATTACAATGCATAAAGAAACAACACTTGAAACGTTGTCGGGAGTGTAAGTGTTTAAAAGTATGGACCCGGTTCGGCTCAAAACCTCTGTTAGCTTAACGGGCTGTTAAATCCTTAACACCAACAACTTATGTCCGCTTAACGGACTGTTAACTTCTTAACAGTGTTGAGGATTTAACAGTCCGTTAAGCTAACAGAGGTTTTGAGCAACCCGGCGGACCCAGCGTCAAGGTTTCAAAAGTCCGTTAAGCTAACAAAGATTTTGAGCAACGTGGCCCTGGTTTCTGAAGGTCTTTCGATACGTTGATACATACGCAGAGAACGTAACAGTATTTTTTATTAATTCGTTCCCACGATATAACAATTCATTCCCACGAAATAACAATTCATTCCCTCAATTTAACAATTCGTTCCCTCAATTTAACAATTCGTTCCCACAAAATAACGATTCGTTCCCTCGAATTAACAACTCGTTTCCTTCGATTGTTGGCGCACAGTGTGACTTCCTCAAAATAATATAAAAACATATATTTTCCATTTTCAAACACGTGAAAAAAATATTATCCATTTCAAGTTTTAGGTCAATATCTGCTGGAATTTGTCATTCCTTTGGTGTAAATTACCCTGAAGACAAGGCCAGTACTGTACACAATGTGTCTATGTTCCGTGCAATTGCATCTCGTTAATTACCAATTAAATCTGCCTTTACTCGGAGAATTAATAGTCATAAAGTTCACCCTCCCCCGGGGTGTATCTGTCCGCCCACGGGGATTATCCTTTGACCTCATTACGCGGCACATTATGAAGCAGGTCCATCAAATTGATGTAGGCGAACCGTTAGTTTCTGTTCATCTCAGAGGAATTTAACGTTTAACATGTTCATCCTTTAACCCTTTCAAAGTTGAACCCGAAAGCCCGCTATATCGGTTTATGCAAACAGTGCAGATCCAGATGAGCCGGCTCGTAACGAGCCGTCTCATCAGGATCTGCACTGTTTGAAAGTAATTTTCATATTTTTGAGAACAACAAATACCCCGTTTTTATAAATGGAATAGTCTGAAAATCATTTTGCGATGATTGGATTGGTTGCACAATTAACATATCGCAGCCCATTCAATTACTTAGGGGTGAAAGGGTTAACATGTTCATCCTTTAAAACTAGAGTTCCACGTGCCTGGTTATAATATAGGAGGCATATTTGTTTCGTATATTCGTTAGATATGACATCGTTCGGGTAAAATAAACAGTCATTCACCATTTCCAGACAATGTAATTGGCATTATTGTTCTTCGTATATGAATCACGAATTTCCACTAATATCATGGGCGATAACCGTGTTTCCTTAAAATGTTATCGGAAATATTATTCTCTGCATTAATTTTGTGATGTGCAATGATCATACTTTATAATCTGGAGATAACATTTTTTTTTCAGTTGACGTATTTAATTTGTATAAATACTTTAAAAATGTCATACCTCATTTGCATATCAAAATAGCCTGATACCACCGCGAGTCACTATCAGTAAAATAAATATTACTAATTGATTATATCCCTAACCCTAACCCTAACCAACTTTAGTTTTAAAACTGGCGGAATGGTTACACAATTATAAACTTATTTAATTCCAATAAAGATCATTTTATGCCTACTAGATGGGACCACGACTTTAATATCCAACACTGGATTTCCACTGCTAATGGGGGACCGTAGTTAGTTATTTCACTTTCAATTTATTTATATAAATCCTGTCCAAATTGTGTATTTTAGGGTCTTATTGCTTGTAAAAAGGGCGACTGTCACACGATTTCTTGTGTAAATGAGCCATTATAGTGTTTCTACCACAACTAGTGTTGATCCAGTTTATCCTACATATCTGTACCGAAACTGCATTATTTGCCAGATTATTATTTTGACACTTATTAATTTTATTGCAAACAGTGTAGACTCAGATCAGACTGCACATATGAAATATTTATATTTATTCAAATTAACACCGTTGTATTGTAACAAATGATTGGATTTATATTTATTGAGCATAGGCAGGCTGCATGTTCAATAAATGTAAATCCATCAATTGGAATTTCCAGACGATCATAAATTTGCACTTACGAACATTTTAGTCGTACGAAGTTTAGTGAAACGCGCCCCTGGATGTACAGTCTGCACATGTTGGTTTTTTCATATGCAGGTCAGAAAGCATTTGACGGTTAAATATAGCAAATTAAGGAATATTATTATGAATCTCTATCCGATTGATGTAGGCGAACCGTTAGTTTCTTTGAACAAATTAATTTACCATATAAAAAGTGCATGCACATACTTATTAATATATCTGGGATATTTGTACAGACAGACTTTGTGAATCCTCCATATAGAGAATAGTAGGTTATTGCCGTGAATGGGAAAAAATATCTGGCAAGGCTCAGGAAACGGGATGGGCGAGGCTTTGCCGAGCACATCCCGTTTCCGTGCCGCGCCAGATATTTTTTCCATTCACGGCACTAACCTACTATTCTATTTATCCCGTCAACACCTACAAATAGCTGTAAAATGCAAAAATTGTATTGACTGGATATCAAAAATGTTTCACGGCACCGTGTTTCACGGCACATACGCACTGTGTTGACGGGATAAATATGTGATTAAAATGAGCATGAGTATATTGAAACGAGCGTTTGATTTCATTTGATACATAATTTCAGAAGAAATTTTGAAAATGGATTTTAAGATCCATCGGTGTACAGGAAAGAAATCGCCAAAAATATCGTGTTTTTGTCAGGTTTCTATACGGAACGGAACAGAACAGAACAAAGCTTTTATTTACAATATTCTAAGAGTGCATACAAGTACAGAATAATTTGTAGTATCAACAACAACAACATGGCGGACGATAAATATGCATGCAAATATGTTGGAAACAGAATGTACTTATACTTCATTTTGGTTGGGATAGGTGGTGTGTTGTCAGCAGTATTGAGTATGCCTTCTGTAGAAAGAACAGACATGATTGGGGACAAATTTTGCAAGGATTGAAATAATTCGATGACGGCATGTCTTTGTAGGTATAACTAATAAAAATTCGTGTTTTCTTAATTCTTTGAACCTGAAAGTAAACAGTGCAGATCCAGGTGAGTCGGCTCGCAACGAGCCGTCTCACCAGGATCTGCACTTTTTTAAAGTAATTTTCATATTTTTGAGAACAAAAAATACCACCTTTTAATAAATGGACTAGTGTGAAACCATTTTTTGACGATTTGATTTGTTGGAAAATTAATATATCCATTCCAATTACTTAGGGGTGAAAGGGTTTTAAACGCGCACGTATAAGACAGAGTTAAAGAAAAGATCTCACACAAAGTGTTATTATATATGGTATTTTAAAGTATGCATACAATCGTGATATACACAAGCCATAGGTAAGAGAAAATAACTGACCTGGGGGCAAATGTTCGTAAGTGCAAAATTATGACATTAACAATGTTTTATTGTAAACAATTATTGGATTTACATTTATTGATCATAGGCTGCATATGCAGCCTATGCTCAATAAATGTAAAACCATCAATTGAAATTTCAAGACGATCCTAAGTTTGCACTTACGAAGTTTAGTGAAACGGCCCCTGATGTAACGGTATACGTGAAGGTTCTACTATAAGTATTCCAGACAGCATTGTCTTATGATTGTTCACTACCAAGGACACAACTATAGTATAGGCCATAAACCGGACATCATGGGACAAATTCCATTTACATTTATAAACTTATCCTCCAGCTCATCCACCTCCTGTTTCCCCACGTCAAACTCATATATAGTGATATTTTTTTCTCGCATAAAAATCAATAGTTGTCATAATGAAATAAAACATTTGGAGAGGGTGACGTTTAATTATTAATGAAAAAGTACAAAATCTAAATATTTCTGTATATTTATTGTGTTTATTAAAGAAATACATTGTAATTTATCCCGTCAACACAGTGAGTATGTGCCGTGAAACACTGTGCCGTGAAACACTGTTGATATCCTGTCAATATCATGTCAATACGACCTAATCACTGCGTATGAATATGTGCGGTGGCTGGGGTTATTTTTTTTGACGGGATAAAAAGAATAGTAGGTTAGTGCCGTGAATGGGAAACATATCTGGCGCGGCACGGAAACGGGTTTGACTCGGCAGAGTCTCACCCATCCCGTTTCCTAAGCCTTGCCAGATATTTTTCCCATTCACGGCACTAACCTACTATTCTCTATATAATTATGTCAGCAAGTTCCAACTAAATTCATGTACTATACATCGAAGCAGTGGTTGCACTCACGTGGCTTCAATAATTTGGGAATGTATATGCAATACCACGGCTAAGCCGGCAAATAGAAAATGGCGAATTCTTCTATCAGAAAAACGTTTCGGTTTTACGATGGGAAAATCCCAAACGGACCCACTGGTGTTTTCTGAACTTTCCCTCCCCGCGGTAGATCAAACAGGTAGAAAAAAGATGTTTTGCTTTGGACACGCAGCGGACTTTAATGTGCCTGATGCTATCGCAGACATATTCCTGCATATATCTAGTTTCTATCGCCCGTCGCTAGTTCTGTGAGAAAAAAAATGGTGTCGTTCTCCCGTCGTCCATGTGAGAAAATGAATGAGAGCTCAGCTGGAAGTTACGGTGAGCTTAGTGTGCAATGTGACAAATGAAGGAGTCCGTGGAAGACGGGGACTCAGTCACTTATCAATTGAAGGGGTCAGTGGAAGAAAGGGACTAAGTCCATTAAAGTATTTTTAAATAAAGAAAATATCCGGCAAGATTAGCGCAGGCGGGAGTGTACGCATCATCCCACTTATCGCATCGCCGTTTTCTGCCGATCTTGATTTCGAAAATAATCCGTATCTTCTGCAAATGACGTTGAAAGTTGACATACATTTCAGAACTTATGCGGAATTTAATTCCGCATGAGTTCTGAAATCTATGTAAACTTTCGACGTCATTTACGGAAAATATTTGATTGATTCGAATTAAATATCGGCGAAATACGGCAAACGTGTAAGTAAGGGAGGTGATTCCAAATCCGGGCTCATACTTGAAAATTGTTCTCGGATTGGTCATGTGGTCATGTAGACGAGAGTATGGATTTGCTGTGCATAATTAATACATAACATGAGTCAGAAATAGATAACATATTTACGCCATGATCATACGCATGGTATATATGTAGTGGTTGCATTAATTATTCCTATGCATTATACGATACACGACCGTTTTAACTAAATACACGGTCATTGATTTATGCTCAAAACAGAATATTTGCTGCTTCATTTGTTATATTTGTTTACATTTCTTATGTACACTCTATGCAAATATTATTTAAATTGCAACTATACATTTTGTTACTTTTATAATGCTGTCGTAGCCACTGAAAACATGAGCGTACACATTAGTATAAAGTATTGTTTACATATTGGAAGTTTAAGGAATTAAATGCGAGGGAGCGCTAGCGACCGCAGCATTTAGTTCCTGAAAAATGCAATATGTGAATAATAACATACTTATAGTTCAGCCAAGCGTACACTGCAATGTCCCATCCGAGTATTGATTTTCCATTTCCTGTCGAACTGTTAATAATTAAATCTGGTAGCACAATTTGTCGGGGGGGTTGAACGTTGCAATATGTGAAATAAGTGGAGCACAATGCTGCCCAGCGATTGGTTTAGAAAGTTGGGCGAACTAAAAGTGGGGTTGTTACGTTTTATCTTTGGCATTTACTACAGGCACGTATATTTACTTCAATTTTTAAATTGATGGAAACCAGGAAGAATAATTTTTTACCACTGCTTTGTGTATATTTACTTATCCATGTACTATAAACATGATATGCCTAGGAAACACCAATTTAATATGCGAACATGCGATACCATGATCGCCAAGCATCCATGTTATCACTCAAGTAACACAGCACAGAAATAGTCTTCGACATTCAAGGCGCTTTATCTGTACGATCCGTGTCATACCGGACGCATGAAACTGCATTCTGTTCAGTATACAGCACATGCGCATTCCGTGACGTGATGTTTATAGGTTGCGAGGCTACGATCGGGTCTGGTTCCTACGGTGGTTCCATTCATATGAATAAGTGAGCAAACGCGCCATGTGATTTTGTACCTTCGGACATCTGCGTAATTTCATGAAATACGATTACTAATTTACAATATTTTCCGTAAATGGCGTCAAAAGTTGATAAGATTTTCAGAATTATATTCCGCATGAACAATTTGTCAAATTTTGACTTTATTGATGAACAATATTGTAAATTTTGTAAACGTATTTCATGAAATTACGCAGATGTCCCAAAATCCCATGGCGCGTCCCATATTTGATTTTGATGTGTGTGACAAACAGTATCAGCCGATAGTATTGTATAATGTTAGCTTCTTCTATGTTGCTAAGTTGTATTGCAGAAACAATTCAAATGTAGTGTCATATTGTATAGTACAATTATCGTTTTATGGCCAAACGTTTTAAAGTCAATGAAACAATAAAATCGCACGTTTATACACATTTTGCGTGAAACATGGCAACTTCTGATAAATGTGCAGCTTGTAAAATAACCTCGTGTATTGAATATGCAAATGAGACCCGGCTACAGAAAACATGCTGTCATTAGCTTCAAGTTATACTTCTTAGTTTAAGCAATACAATAATTAAAAAACCTTATTCATTTTAATATGATAATATATCTATATAAATGATTGGTCAAAACGTACAAGGTTGTGGAGATATATTAAAAATAAGAAATGAACTTCCTTTAAACTTTGATCAAATAAATCATTTGCTTGCATATATCGAGTTTATAATCAAACCTGGAATAGTACACACAGATAAGAAAGATTTGTCAGAAAATACATTCGCGGCAGAACCCACTGAGCCAGATGGCGATAGCTTATATTGCTAATTCCCTTGTTTAAGATAAGTGACTCCGCTAGCTAACAATTAAGATAATCTCAGAACCCCGGCGGGAGTGAATTCGGGGTTCGGAAATACATGGACACAACCCCTTCACCCCTAAATATGTCGCATAGGTCCATGTTTATTTATTGAATATTCCATTAATCAGATAATTTTCTGAAAAATACGCAAACACTGCAGATCCTGATGAGACGGCTTGTTACAATGAGACGGCTTGTTACAATGAGACGGCTTGTTACAAGTCGTCTCATCAGGATCTTCAGTGTTTGCACCAGTGTCCGCAAATTTAATCTCAGCTACATGTAAGTACGTTTTTACACGATAACGGTAAAACTTTTACATTTGATTGGCAATTGATAAGTTTAGGGCAGTATGAAACGGAAAGTATATTTTTCAACTTTTGTATTATATTAGGAAAGTACTTCATTTATGGATGTAAATTAAGAAATACTGTACCGACTTTTCAGCTTTGAAGATATATTAAAAAAAGAACTTGAACATTAAATTGCAGTAAATAGAAACAAAGCCGAGATATGATCATTATCTAATTAAATTGTTTTTGTTTCTATGAGTTTTTCCCACTTCCACTACTTGTTCAAACATATACATATACAAACACGTAATTACATGTGTATTATCTATTTAATCAGTAAGTTAGAAACATGGACAGGAATGTATTTATGCACATGCACGTTACTTGTAACATGCGTTGTTTGTACATTTTTTTGTGTGAAATTAAAAAAATATATAAACCGAAAAATGTTTGCTGCATGGTTGTGTAGGGTTGAACGGGTTAAGGTTACTTTAAAAGTTACAAGTTACTTTAACCCTGACTACGCGGAAAACCTAAATTACAGTCTGCTTTTTTTTAATATTCTGTCTTCTTTCTCAGTAAAACAATGACTTGACAGCACTTTAGAATCATTTCCAATGGAAATGATTCTGAAGTGTGTCAAACCATGTTTTTGATGAGAAAAAATAAAATTCAAAATTCAAAAGCAGACGACAAACTTTAATTCAGCATTGTAAGAGTTAATGTTTCAACACACGCGTTTCATGATAGTATTTGAAACATAGTATTGTATGTGCTTTGTCTGAACGGGTTCAGATTTTGTGAAGTGAAATAAGAAGGGTATGTTTACAATGTACAATTGTACGTATATGTAGATGGATGTGTTTCAATACCAGGGGCCCGTTTCACTAAACTTCGTACGACTAAAATGTTCGTAAGTGCAAATTTAGGATCGTCTAGAAATTTCAATTGATGGATTTACATTTATTGAGCATAGGCTGCATATGCAGCCTATGCTCAATAAATGTAAATGCAATCATTGTTTACAAGAAAACAATGTTAATGTGAAATGTACAGGCTATCATAATTTTGCACTTTTAGTCGTACGAAGTTTAGTGAAACGGCCCCCTTGACATATGTTTTACTTTAGCTAACATATGTAACATATTTACAAGCATACTGTACATGCACACCATGCTGTCAATGGCCATCAATGGAAAATATTATATATTATAGGTTTGCAAATGTAAAAACAATATTTATATTCCTATCAATACTTTTTATCAAAATTTAAGAACATTATTCTCCGATATTTATTTTAAACGAAGAAACAATTTCGCTACGTTTAATCGCCATAGTCATATTCACCCTGTCAGGATTTAACATGGGGATTGAAGAAGTAGGATCATTTTTAAATTTAGATAATATTTATTATTATCGAAACAAACAATTGTTTTTGCATTGTTTATATAGTCGTACAATTTAGGCATGGAATGATATCAACCACCAACGGAAATTTCCTTTTTAAAATGCGACAAAGATATTTTAATCAGTTCTGAGCTGATATTAAAAATATTAATGTAGATTTTTTGTCAAAACAACCATGACACGAGAAGCCCCTCGAAATACATTGTACCATCTTTTAATCAGCTTTTCGGCGATTTTTTAGAAAAACTATTTACAAAAACTTTAATATTTTCTGTAAATAACGTTGAAAGTTTACGAAATTGTCATAGCAAATGCGTAATTCTATTCCGCATTTGCTCTGACGATTCCGTAAACTTTCGACGTCATTTTCGTAAAGTTTGTAAATATGTTGTGTACATATTAGGTACACAACTCACATGGTTTGTCTCATACAGTTGACGGGACAGTTATGCTCGGTCTACACCGGTAATGATCCAGGAAAGACAATGGTGCACCGTGTCACGGTTAGATCCTGTATCTAAATGTATCTTCAATTTGAATTGTATTTACATGTGCCTGTACCAGAAATTGTCTTTGTCTCGTACAAGGAATACTATAAATTAAATGATTAAATCCGATTACATGGGTGTCTGTGTTTTTAATATTTCTCATCCGGTTTCACTGCGTTCGATGTAGACCTTCAGTGTCTCAAACAGTATAGATCGTTAACAGGCTACAGGAGTGTGCTATTTGATCAGTAGCTACACTGGTCATAAATCCCATAAGCCCCATTCATCCAGTCACGGCGACATTATGACCGATGGAATGTCAGCGAAAGTAGTTTTCAAATTCTGTCTCACCATGATACACTGTATAAATGTTAATTTCTGACACAGAACTTGCTATCTGTCACCATGATACACTGTATAAATGTTAATTTCTGACACAGAACTTGCTATCTGTCACCATGTACACTGTATACATGTAAATTTCTGACACAGAACTTGCTATCTGTCACCATGTACTGTCGAATCTCTCTAAACTTGCTATCTGTCACCATATGTACTGTCGAATCTCTCTAAACTTGCTATCTGTCACCATGTACTGTCGAATCTCTCTAAACTTGCTATCTGTCACCATGTACTGTCGAATCTCTCTAAACCGGTCACGGAGAAATGTTAGTTTTGCTCAATTCTGATCGGAATCATTGCCATTTATCTCCGTTGATAATGTATGTTCATGATCGCAAAGCACCCACGTGTCATGGCGTAGTCATCTGTATGTTTTACTGTGGAACCTCTCTAAACCGGACACCCTGGGAGGTCCCTCCCAGGGTGTCCGGTTTAGAGAGGTTTCACAGATACACACTGTATCGAGTTCATCTTAAATTTATTAAACTGTCACGTGCGATTATTACTGATAATACATCCCACGATAATGGGAGATAACATCGACAAGTTATGCTTTCGGCCAAATCAATGATTTACTAACATGCAATTGTATTTAACTGTAACATTATTAATTAATCATTATTGTTTAAATTAATCAAAAAACAATATGATCGATTGTGAAGTTAAACATTATCCGCACAACTAGTATAGAATAATCCAATGTGCAATTTGAACAAAGTCAGATTATCCTCCTCCCTAGGTTGTATTCACATCATGTCCTATCCACCGTGTCTTTATCTGAGCTCTGTTGCATGTTTAGTATATATATTTTTAAGAAGTGTCCATAAACATCGAATACGACTGTAGCAAGTACCCGTGTCAGATAAACAGAAAACACTCGGAGAAAAGCAACACACAACTACTTCAAACGTTTACGGGGACTTACCGTGGTCAGGAGTATTTTACGGCGAGATCAGTTATACAACCCAAGATAACATAGTTTTTTTTACACTACCGCCTGCGCTAATCTTGTCAAAATTTATTTTCTTTATTTCAAAACACTTGAACATTGTGGTTGAAGTCAAGCAGCTTGATTGACTGAGCCTGAGCTGTAGTACAGATCATGCTCAGCAAATAAAACTGCTTGATTGCGACGGACATTGTCAATAGCTGTTCAGAAACGTTTACTATATTGGCGAGATTAACGCAGGCGATTGCGTACACGCTGCTAACGTCGGGGCGCTCAATTGCTATCGATGGAAAGAACTTAAGTATCTCTTTAGATTCTGCATCTTGATTGTTGCACACCTTTCGAAATAAGAGGAATATACTTTAGCGTATTCAAGAGACCCTTTACCTGTTTCTTGCTTAATAAACTTCTTGATCAGACATTTGATGATCTATCGATCCGTGACCCTCTTCATACACTTAATATCAATACCGTACTTCATGTTAAGTATAAATACACTTACGTTTTATTAGGTCTTCATTGTGAGCTTGTCCGATGGCCTGTGCGACCATTTGGGTCTGTAGTTGGGTGTGTTGCATGCCCGGGGGTATGGGGTCCAGCCCCGGGGGTGGCGCACCCGGGTGAAGGTCGTCATGCTCCGAGCCCGGCGTCGGGGCGCTGTTCGCCGTCTCGTACTGCTCCCGTTTCGGACTCAAGCAGTCCCGTTGTCCCGTCGGTTGATGCATTGACGGTAACGTCGGCATGGCTGACGCGGAGGAATTACACGTGAGGTTGGTGTAGATGGGCTGCAACGTCGTCGGCGGCGTGTTGCTGCTGTAGTAGCACGAGTTATTGCCCATGGTGTTCATCATCGGAGGCATTTCCTCGGCCAGCCTCGTCGTGTCGTACGAATAATATCCGGAGTTCATACTTAAATTCTGAAAATCCATTCCATAGTGCGGCGGACTCATAATGTCTTTGATGGAAAACGGGGTGGAAAACCCATGATTCGAGTACATGGTTAACTGCTTAGTGCATCTACAGATCTCGCGTGTTGTGAATATAACTTTGAGGATTTGCGAAAGTGGCAGCCACTTATGTGCTCTAGCAACACTACTTTTAGGAGGTGATCATAAATTGTAAGTGCTTTCATTCCGGGAGGGAGGGATTACTTTTCGGCTGCAGAAGCTGCTCCGCCAATTACTACGCGCTTTACCGGAACTTACTTACTGGCTTATAGCGTGGCAGCCAATCAACCGCGAGAATGCGCGCCGCGTTACTACGCTAAACAAACTTTGGCTAAAAGTCGTAAAGTAAACTTCGTCCGAAGAGGGATTTTGGTCGCTGACATTTCGCGTTGCATTATAAGTATCTAAAATTAGTAAATCTAATGCGGAGTTCATTATATGAGATAAGAAAAGCGTCATCTACCGTTATGGCATTTCTTACAACGCGTAAAATGCTCTTAGAATAAATAAGTACGCCAATTACAGGGATATAGGGTATTATTTTCAAATATATGTCATGATTTCTTGTCTTAAATTCAATCTGAGTACTACAAATGTCACACAGATATCATCTCCGAATTATTAAAATAACGCCATGGATATATAATTTGCTGTCAGAACTTTGGTTGCAGTTTTTTTCTCTATTATAATTTGTATAATTAATGATATTTGTGGATGTCACTGGAAACATGGGGATTTGTGGGATTTGTGATCAGTGTGGCTCCTGATCAAATATCAAACTCCTGTGGCCTGACAAAGATCGAGATATGGCTTGTTAGAAGCATGATGGATGCGTCAATGACGGAATGGCGAACAGTGCAGATCCTGATCAGACTGTGCGGATGCACAGGCTGATCTGGATCTACACTGGTCGCAAAACCCATAATCCATATTTCTCCAGTCACAGCCAACATTTAATCATCACGACAATACATTTAGGCAAACAGCGAGTGTGAAATCTATTGGGGAACAGCCCCCTAAATGTAAACAAAAGGAGAGGATCTTACGGGAGGGTTAACCCACTTCCACCCCTAGTAACTGGAATGGATTTTGATATGTTAATTTTGCAACCAATCCAACCGTCAATGAATGGTCTTCAGACTAATCCATTTTTAAAAAGGGGTATTTTGTTGTTCTCAAAAATATGAAAATTACTTTCAAAAAGTTCAAATCCCGATGAGACGGCTCGGTACGAGCCGGCTCATCTGGATCTGCACAGTTTTCATAAACCGCTATAGCAGGCTTTCGGGTTCAACGGGTTTATACGATATTTATTAAACGAGTTTACGTAATTCGTAGGTAAATGTGACATGTGTCATATTAAATCAACACAACTACCGTTTTATTCTTGCATTTCACGTTATGTAATTCAGTTCCGGAAATAAAACTATAGTTACTGCATAAGTACAGTATTACACTGAAGGCGGACTGATCAACTATTGTCTGTTTCACGAAACCTGCCCAAATTTTACGGCTATACAAATAATGCAAAAACAATATTATTTTCGATAACATTAAATTATAGCCAAATTTAAGAGTGAGCCTTCTTTTCATTTCGTGAAATTTGGTCCAATATTGATTTTATTGCGAAAAAAAATAATTTCAGAAATAGAGGACCGTTTTTCAACTCCACCTCCAGGTTCTCCACTTCTTTTCCCCATGTTAAATTGCCAGAGAAATGATTTTTCGTAATAAAATCAATATTTGACCAAATTTCACGAAATAAAAAGAAGGCTCATTCTTAAATTTTCATAAATGTTAATATTATCGTAAAAAATATTGTTTTAGCATTGTTTATATCACCGTAAAATTCGGGCAGGTTTCTTGAAACATAGAGTAACGTGTTTTCTGTAGCGAGCTTATTTGCGTATTCATTCAACAAGTACATATATATTATGTTTTTTAATACACTGTCATACACCGAAAAAGCCCATGCTATGTAATTAAAAAATATCTTATCGCCGCAGTAAAATGGACAGGCACCACAGACCTATACCCGTCAGTTCATATTTCCGTTTGACAGCTTCATCCGTTGTAAATTGAAATGGAAACTTCTGCGAGAGTAAGACATATGCATTACAAGATAAATAAACCAAACTCTCAGACTGAATATACAGCACTTGAGCGATTTGACGATGATATCAAGAGACTTGTTCAAACGAGGATTAAATTGCAATTTACTGACAGAGGAAATTGTAGAAAATTAGCTATGAATTATATTGGATGAAATATTTTTTTTTATTTCCGAACTGAATTACATAACGTGAAATGCAAGAATAAAATTGTAGGAAGGCCAAATTTCTATCGCGTAAATATAAGCGGCAATTTATATAGAGAATAGTAGGTTAGTGCCGTGAATGGGAAAACATATCTGGCAAGGCTTAAGAAACGGGATAGGCGAGGCTCTGCCGAGCATATCCCGTTTCCGTGCCGCACCAGATATTTTTTCCCTTTCACGGGCACTAACCTACTATTCTATTTATCCCGTCAACACCTACAAATGGCCTTAAAATGCAAAAAAATAACCCCAGCCACCGCACATATTCATACGCAGTGATTAGGATATCAAACATGTTTCACGGCACCATGTTTCACAGCACATACGCACTGTGTTCACGATAAATTTTATTGCACTAAAACTTACATTTATTTTATGAAAATGTTATAAACATCGCTGCACTGCAATATTCGATTCACGTATTTCGTATAACGTTAACACATTTTCTTAAGTAGCTCGCTCATGTACATGCATAACGTATTCTTGTAAACTGAAGAAAGCTACATTTTTTCTCTTTTCTCATCAAAAGTTTTATGTTGGTACACTCAGATGAATGGTTCGGTACCAATATACATGTACACGTACATGTTTGGTGAGAAATAAGAAAAATAATCAGATCTGTCTAAGTAAAACAATGGGTTAAGGTACATGCCCACTCAGTAGATTATAATATAGGGAGACAGATAGTTTTATATATTCTGTAGCTATGACATTTTCTGGCAAATTTATTCACCATTAACCCACGTATTGATTGGCATTATTATACATTTTATATCAGACGTAAATTGCCACACTGATATCAGGGCGATAACCGTGTTTCCTAAACTGTTAACGGACATTACTATTTATTGTCTGTATTTAGTTTTTGATGTGCAATGATCATACTTTTTTCAGTTGACGAATTTAATTAATATAAATATTAAAAAATATCAGTCACTATCAGTAAAATAATATTACTAAATGAGGTGCATGTAAGATTGTATTTAATATAAACAATACATAATAAATAGCACGTGCGTCAGGCGGCAGATCGCATCAAGTCATAAGAAATAAACGTAATTATTGTCTGTTCCACTTTTTCTGCCGACTTTTGGCTATGCATTGTATATAACAAATATTTATATGTGAGTACTTTTTCCTCAGTAACCGAAAAAAAAACAGCCTCCCAAAAATGTTGTTGTTTGATGAAATTCCATCAAACATTGTTTTTATTGCGAAACGTTCCTATGGATTTAACATGCAAACAGTCAGTGGGGAGTGGCATGGAGGGTAGAAAAATACAAATGAAGAAAAATCGCTCCGCCGAAACCTGGATAGATAGCTTGGAAATGATGTAACTCAGAAAACAAAATTTAGATTTTGAAAATCGGTCAGCAAATCCCAAAATTCTTTGAAAGCTTTTATTGTTAGCCCACATGAAGATATCCCATAGAAAAATGGTTTGTTCTCTACAAAATCAATATTTGATGGAAGTTCATCAATAAAAAGAACTGGGGGAAGCAGACTTTTTTTGTTATTGATGAACAAGTATGTTTAACTATTAATGTGTTTAATAGTGAAATAGTTTAATAGTAAAAAGTTCGTCGGCAGAAAAACGTGGAACAGACGGTAAATGTGTGTACATTGTGTACATAGTCGCGTTCAATTCACCTCTTGTGACGTTTGGAATTGAACGGAATATGTGAAGTGTCTCCGTGTATTCCAAGGGTGTCCGATTTAGAGAGTTTCAGCTAGTGTAACATAAATGGAGGTACTGTAAGAGTGGAACGATAAGAGTGGAACTGTAATATGTTTTACCAGTGTCATAAGTCATAAACATGTGATTTAGTTTAAACAATATTTATTAAATTATAAGTCATGTAATTGATACCATTTGTAATAAATGCATGTACTGATTTTTTTTAAAAACACAACAAGGAGGGTAACATATTATGTATTCACCCAGTACATCATTTGGCAAAACGTTGTATTATGAAGATAGTGTACGTATCAATTCACTATCTATACATATAACCAGGGATATATTCATCAAAGTCACGTGGTACACTGCGGTCACGTGGATTATCACATATCGGTGTCGAATAACATGTCTGCCTCATTGTTGCTTTTGTATGTCTCATGCTACTTTTTAGAAAGCTTTGGCCATGACATTGAAGCAACCTTCCAGTTGACGAGGATTTTCTTACATGATAGTTAACAATACTGTTCCTCAGCATAATTCAGTGTCACAAGGCTACTTATGATAATAATGATGGTCTGGTGGCCAGGGGCCCGTTTCACTAAACTTCGTACGACTAAAATGTTCGTAAGTACAAAATTATGATAGACTGTATATTTCTCACTAACATTGTTTTCTTGTCAATAATTGTTGGATTTACATTTATTGAGCATAGGCTGCATATGCAGCCTATGCTCAATACATGTAAATGCATCTATTGAGAGACGATCCTAAATGTGCACTTACGAACAGTTTAGTCGTACGAAGTTTAGTGAAACGGGCCCCTGGTGGGTATTTTGTGAAATGTGTACCAATTCACATGGACATAGTGGTTGGTGAATGAATATGTGTGGCTATGGCTGTGACTGTACATGTAGATCCAGATCAGCCTGTGCATCCGCACAAGTCTGATCACGATCTACACTGTTCGCAATTTCATCAATGATACACCCGGCATGCTTCTACAGTAACAAGTAAGTTTCAGGCTACACAGGTTTGCAAATCCCACAAACCCATTTTCTCCAGTCACAGCCACATATCAGTTACTCTATAATCGTTTTGTGTCCACGTATCTGAGTTTATCTTCGTAGCGTCAGATTCCCGCAAATAATGGAGGGACATGGTGTATTCAATAATCGCTGCTAAAACCCCAACGTACATGTACCTGGTCAGTATTCGTCCATGAAACATGAAATTGACGGGTATGTATCATATATTAATGGCATTACAATTTTATTTACGTAATTACAGTTGTCTTGCAATCCAATTCTGAATAAAGATATATGTACACTAATAATATTAGCATGAATTCTGATATACAATTCAAAACCGCTGCTATTTGAATCAATGATTTTCCGGAAGCCCGGTTTTCTAATGTATGTACACCGTCTTTGGACATATGGTATACCGTATATAAAAATCGCGTTGGACCTCGCGAAATCCAAATTGTTGCCATTTTACTAGACAGACCATAAATTTCCCAAATTCCACATATTTCTGGTTTGTGCCATGTAACAGATTGTGATTTGGCAGACAGCACGCGCCGCGGAAATTCGAGTGTACATTGTAAATGGCACGCCTTTGTAATTGGAATTGCTTTCATACACGTGACGCTTCGTGATATAAAAAAGGTTTATTGCCTTCGAAAACAGTGTAAACCCAGATCAGACTGCGCATGCGCAGTTTGATCAGGGCTTACACTGCTCACCATGGTGTCACGAATATCATAAATTATGCTTATGATGCACCAATCAATATATTGTACTCGCGTAACAGTGGCGGTGGGGCAGGGAGAACTAGGAATTTTATGAAACAATCCACGAGGCGGGAATTAGACAGCCAAATAATGTTTCGGGTTGAGAGAGTAGATTGTCAAGAGTTTGCCCGGACTGTTGGCTGTACCAACTCTACCATCACCATAGAAAGTTGTATTTTAATTTGACAAATGTTTAGTTGTCCGCCGTCCCTACCCCATCCACACCCCTCCCACGTCCACCACCACTCATCGCAACACCCACCCTGGGCGGGTAGGGAACAGCTAGCAAAACGTATACACCAGTTACACGTATGCACGAATGACGCTCATGAAAATAAATTACTATAGTAGATAAGCGATCGTCAGGGTGTTCAATTTAGACAGGTTTCACGGTACTTTGGTATTTGCACATTGTGCTGCACGGTTGTGTGCCGTGCAATATTAGCATCCACGCCATCCGAGCTTGGCCTGCACTGTTCGCTCAATAATATATCATGCTTTCAGCAAAATACAATAGTTTTACCAGGAGCTACACTAGTCATAAACATATTAAGCCCCGTTTTATTGTGGATGGCGTATTTCGTTGCCAGGACTTGCGATGTTCGTCAGTCAGTCATTAAGGGAACGGGGGGGGGGGGGTTGTTGCGAGGGAACACTTGCAATCTACTTAATTGCAAGAGAAGAGTCACCGTTCGCAACTATGGGGTTGACCTATTTTTGAGCTCTTCTAAATGCACTTTCCTGTGTTTATGTAAACTATGTAAACTCCGTGGCTGCACGTAGGGGGGTGGGGGTGCAACCCAGAACCTCCAGATCTGCCCCTGAAATGTACATGTCTCAGATGATGTCTTAGATCCCCATTACATGCACAATGGAACCTCTCTAAACCGGACACCAAGGACAAAATATGTGAACTAATTTTGAGATCTTTCTTGTTAACTCATCTCATATAAAAATGCATGTTCATGATTGCAAAAGACATAGGTATATCCCAGAATGGTCATATGTCTGATTTACAGAGGAACATCCCTAAAACGGACACCGGGGTGTCCGGTTTAGAGAGGTCTCGCTGTACATGTGGTGTGTCCTACTGTCTGTTCGCTGTACATGTGGTGTGTCCTACTGTCTGTTCCATGTTTTTTCTGCCGACTGACCTTGAACTATTAAACACATTAAATCTAAAACATGTTTAAATAGAAGTCGATGAACATTTTCATCAACAACAGCAAGTTACCCTCCACGTTTATATTATTTGATGAAATGCCATCAAGTATTGATTTTCTTCCAAAAAACATGGGACAAAAATAGCTAGAACTTGACTCCGAAACATGACTAGATACAATGTATAATTGGAAATGATAAACAAAAGTTACTTTTTGTAAATCGGTCTACAAATTCCAAAATTATTTTCAAAAAAAAACTAGTTTTAGCCCCCATGTTAGTATACCATATAAAAATATATCTTCTCTATAAAATCAATATTTGAGGAAAATTCGTAAAAGTAAAATTAAAATTGGGAGGGTGACTTTATTAATACTTACGAAAAAGTATCTAAGTTTGGAGGAGTGTATGCGCTTCATGGCCAAAATTAGGCCCGCATGAAAACAATGAACAAACTGTAGGTCGGCCAAATGCACCATTGTATTATCTCAACTTTCGCAACGCGAACCATTTTTCATTTTTCAGTTTTATTTATTTTACCCAAATCCCGTTTTTCTATGAAAGCTCACGAGTATAATTGGCTACACAAATGTGATACACACCTATACTGCAATTAAAATGTTTTCATTAATCTGTTTCATCACTATCTGCGCATGTCTGAGACACATTGTCTTTAAATGTCCCAGGAACTTCACTTGTAGCATCATTAGGGAGATTCTTTTTGCCATCCGACGATTTGAATATAGAGAATAGTAGGTTAGTGCCGTGAATGGGAAACAAATATCCGGCAAAGCTTAGTAAATAGGATGGGCGAGGCTCTGCCGAGCACATCCCGTTTCCGTGCCGCGCCAGATATTTTCCCCCATTCACGGCACTAACTTACTATTCTATTTATCCCGTCAACACCTACAAATGTCTTTAAAATGCCAAAAGAATAACCCCAGCCACCGCACATATTCATACGCAGTGATTAGGTCGTATTGACAGGATATGAAAAAAATTTCACGGCACCGTGTTTCACGGCACATACGTACTGTGTTGACGGGATAAATTAATGAATATGTGACTGTATAAATGTGGTTTATCGGATTCGTGACCAGTGTAGATCCTGGTCAAATATCACACTCCTGTATCCCGATAACGATCTATCACATTGCATATTAGAACATGACGGGTGTTTCCTTAATGAAATAGCGAACAGTGCAGATCCTGATTAGACTGTGCGGATGCACAGGCTGATCTGGATCTACACTGGTGGCAAAACGCATACGCCCCATTCCCCCAGTCACAGCCACATATCAGTCCCACCCTAGTTGCCGCAATGTCTACCGCCCGACATACGTATCTGCTGTATTATTGTGTTCTCCTGCCAGTCCTATTATTTATCCAGAACTAATGTCTTTCTGCATACAGACGTGTTTACCCTTCAAGGGTCTGGCTTTCTTCTTCCCAGTCTATCCGCATGAACAAAAGAACCACTATGGAATACCGTGCTATGTTATGAGAATTTCCATTACTCTTGTTCACCGTGCGAATAGCCAACATTTTTGTTCCCCGATAAATTAATGGCTAATTACTGAGAATGGAATATAATAAATCCGAAATGAAAGTGGACATGTATACATTTATGTAGCGTGAAATATATAGAGAATACCAGGCTAGTGTATTTTGATATCAAGTTAATCAGGCAAAGCTAGGAAACGTGTATGAATTCCTCGGAATTCCTCAGAATTCCTACCGTTTCCAAGTCAAGCTTGATAACGCGTACTTTACTTTATCTTATATTTAAGGGTGGGAATTGGCTCGATGACCTTCCACACCCGGACATATAAGTCCAAAAAGGCCGAATGTTGAAGTGTTTTATGTGATGCAGGGTGGACAGATGAGTATAAATGTGTGCCGAAATGGGACACTGCTTAGGTCCAATACGGTCCTGTAATTCCGCGCAGTGTCCCGGTGCACGGGAGGCGGGAAGAAGAGAGGGGGTAACTGGGTAGAACCTGGCACCAGTGATGCAGAGCAAAACGGGTCCCAGGTAGAGCCAATCCACCCCTGGCGGAACTCAACACACAAGTTGGTGCCATATAGTTGGTAAAAACACGTGCTATTTTCATCCACAGAGTTGCCACATCCAGACAGATCCAAGGCATGTCGGGGTATTAGCGGGCAAGGGCATGCAGAACATTCGACTGAGCTTGAGCTAACTTGCTGTTATAGTTAAGCTTGTTATATCTGGTTTACTTTCTTACGAAAGTGTGATAACTGAATTGCCTAACGCGTACTTGTTCACGTTGCATCATTATATTAGTTCGATAGTGTCATGTGACGCCGTTCCACCTATGAAACGTCAGTATTCAAGTCGATGTCACCCGGATGTTCGTATCGGGTAAATTCCTGATACGACATTATGTTATTAGTCATTACGTATTCGGCCAATACAAAGCTCGTTAACTGATAAATAGAGAATAATACGCTGGTGTATTTTGAGTTTATCAGACAAGGTTAGTAAACGCGTAGGAATTCCGATGTTCGCCGATTGTTTTAATGATTTATTATTCAAGCGCTATAGTCCAGGAAATCCGTGAAACAATTGTGCACCGAGAGGTAAAGTTTTGAAACTTGGCATGTTGTTTCTTCATGCAATTCTAAAAAAAAATGGATGTAGGGACATTTCGAAATTTTCCTCAATTCAAAATGGCCGCCAAAATTTAAAATGACCCCCATTTGTTTTCAATTACTTCTTTATCGGCTTTAAAATGATATATAAATGAATACAATGAATGTAAATAGTTAGTGTGTTGGATGATCCAAAGAGTCAGATGTAATTCATACTTTTATGAATTCAAAATGGCCGCCAAAATTCAAAATTACCGCCAAAAAAGCATCTCTCTCAGCCTCCAAATTATAGAAAAATGAGCAAATTATATCAAAATACTTGGTGTGATGGACTACACATGAACACAGAAATATCATGGATGTAGTTAAACCTTTGTTATTGTATGTTTGCAGGTACTAATAGAAGTAGAATTAGAATACACTAGTTCTAACATTAAAAATACAATTTTAGATATAAATTGTAATATAATATTCCATGCTTTGCTTACCCATAATTACATGGTGGTGCCGAAAAGTAAGCGCGGTATTTCATAAATAGCAACAACAACAACAACGACAACAACAACAACAAAAGTTGGTGCGCGTCATTTTCGAAATGTGAAAAAACATTTATCTATTTGCCACATTCTCAAGCATATGAGGTAAGTTTTAACATGTTGTATGTGAAATAACATTTACAGATCAGTTACATCTGAAATATATAGTCTTCCATGAACCTCACTTATAGTAATGAAAACATGTATGTCACTAGCTTTCGCTGTTTGAATGAAATGACCTTTTTAGAGGGAACATTTTAAAATGTTTTGGGTAAAGGGCTGGGGGGAAATTGAAATGGCTCTGCCCCTGGGGAACCTCTGGCCAATTTTTTTTTAGGTGTGAACTTAGATTATATTATTTTGGCCCATTTTCAACCCCAATAAAAGTGGGTGAGGTATTTATGTAGTCCTACTCCCGCTCACACCCATTAATCTGGAATGTATCACTATGATTAACAGTATAATAATTTTGTATTTCTATTATGATAAATTGGCTTGCATTTTGCATTATTCAGGCATCTCTGTACAACCTACACCCCATATGTTCCCATATATTTGACCCACAGCATGTTAGTATACCCAAACAGCGAACAGACTGGACCCTGTGTATTCTTTGCCAGGAGAACAAGGCCGAACCACTACAATGCCCAGCTGAAAGTACACGTAGTGACATCGGGGCCGGACCATGGGCGAACACCTATTAAGGTTTGCGGAATTGGATGGCTTGCCATTCCACATACAACGGCTGGATGACGGGTGTGGAATAGTAGAAACTTCAACAAACCACAAAGCTAAATGGCATAGCTTGTGTCGTCTGAACTATAATAAAACACAATTAAATCGCGCAATAAAGCGAAAGTCATCATCTAACACAACTATGGAAGACGAGATTCCAAAGAAGTTTACTCGTCAGTCTATAAAGTTAGTGAACCCATTTGATAAAGTTTGCCTCCTCTGTGGTATAGTCGGCTCGAAGTCTAATATACTACATAGGACTGAAAAGCTCCCTGTAGGTGACCGTGTATGGAACTGTGCCATGAAACTCCAGGACGAGGAACTTATAGCAAAAATGAGTGCTGGCGATTGCGTGTCTAATGAAGTAAAGTATCACCTTCCATGCTTAACAGCTCTGCATAAGAGGGCAAAGGTTGTGAACGCAATTCAAAAGAAGCCAACAATGACAGTATACTTCATGGAATTGCACTGGCTGAGTTAGTGGACTATATAGAGAATGAACAATCGTGTGACGACGTTGCACCAGTACTTAAACTATGTGATCTGGCTAAACTATATACACAATCACTTGAAAGCATTGGCTTAACTCTGCCTGCAAGGGTACACACAACAAGACTAAAGGAACGATTATTGCACCACGTACCCGGCTTGAAAGCTCACAAGCATGGCAGGGAAATTCTATTAGCATTTAACACAGACATTGGACTCGCGATACATAAAGCATGTGACAATCCTGATGACGATGGTGTATATCTCACTAAAGTGGCTCAAATTGTTCGGAAGGAGATGCTGAAGTCCAAGTCGTGTTTCGATGGTTCCTTCGACGCAGGATGCCAACACGCTTCAGTTCCACCATCACTACTGTCGTTAGTAAGAATGGTACTGGACGGACCCAGTATAAATCCTGAAATTTCAGATAAGGAAAGTGTGCCACAGGCTGCACTAAGTATATCTCAATTACTCCTGTTTAACAGTCACCATAGGCGACGTCCTGGCTCTACTAGTGTTGCGCACACATTAGGTCGCGAAACACCACTCCCAATATATCTGGGTGTCATGCTTCATTCTAAAACAAGAAAGAAGGAACTCGTAGATACTTTGTTTGAGTTAGGACTATCGGTTTCATATTTCAGAGTCTTTGATATCTCCACAAGAGAAGGTAATCGTGTGTGCAACCAGTTTACAGCTGAGAAGGCTGTGTGTCCAATGAAATTGAGGCAGACTCTCGTGACAGGAGGAGCAGTTGACAATATTGATCATGATCCCTGTAGTGTAACATCACATGACAATTTCCACGGAACAAGCATATCACTCACACAACAACCAACCTTACACAGTGAAGGTGAACAACGAGAACCATCTGAATTCGTACCCAGTCAGAGTACCATATTACGATCGCTTCCAGATTCATACACCCTTGTTCCGCCATTGACTCTGAAACACAAGGAGCCACCAGTTCCACACACTGTGGGACAGGTCCAGCCGGAGGTATCTGCTTCGCAGATACATGACGCCGCTGTACAAACGGAGAAAGGGTGAGTAATTACAAGGTGATAAACAGCTAAACAATGTATGGGTCATCACGACTAATAATGTCACAAAATGGCTGATGAGTTGATCAATACACATTGGCGTACATGTATTGTTGATTTCTGGCACTTCGCTCAGGTGGGTATGGAAGATCTACACATCCAATACAAATGTTTTCGGTTTTGAACCACTGACTGAAAAGTGTCGGTGGTTGAACAGATCGTCCCAACTTCTGTCTAAAGTCATGCATCAAGTGTTAATGTCAACGACTTTTCGGGCGAGTATCTGCCATTCTCTGATGGTTAGTTTTTCCAGAGCTATCAATTAAATAAATATATCGAGCCTATTTTACATGTTTTAGGTATGTATACAGTTGGTTCTACTCGTATGTGCTGATATTCGTACTATCCAATATTAAAATCAGAAATAATAGTCACACACAGTATAGATACTGATGAGATGGTTCATTACGAGCCAGCTCATCTGTACCAACACTGTTTTCAAACATGGCTATTACATGTAGGTGTGTGATGTTGACATTGTTTATATAATAATTGTTGAAGGTGGTTGGCACACGTACGCGACACGCTGGACGAAGACGTAGCTGAATCTGGGGAAGCGCACATTTCATGGGCAGCATATCATGCCAACAAACAAGCCGATCATGAATTTTCATCAGGAATATCAACACTTCTTCCACTCTTCCCTGACGATTCAAAGACTGCAGCAATGATTAGTCATTCGTTAAGTATTGTGCATGATACAGTAAACAAACAGAATCCCGGCCAGGTCCCGTTTGCTACAATGGACCAGCGATTGTATTCAATTGGTAAAAAGCTTCAATGGGATTGTCTGGAAATTCACGGAGAAGGTAAATGTGTCATTCTACTGGGAGGGCTCCACATCGAAATGGCCGTCTTGAAATGTGTGGGTGACTGGTTAAATGAATCTGGATGGACAAACGCTTTGGTGCAGGCCAAAATAACATCACAAGGCAAAGCGGACTCCTTCCTCAAGGCGTCACATGTCACAAAAACTCGCCATGCACATCAGGTCACAGTCAGTTGTTTATACATTCTTCTTGTCAATGCATACACTAAGTACGCGGAAAAGCAGGAGCAGGATGTACTATCCATGGATGATTGGTTAGCAATGAGAATTCAGCAGAGCCCAACAGTACAGTTTTGGCACATTACACTGAACCTTGAATTGTTGTTGTTGGTATATGTAAGGTCGATCAGAGAAGCCAACTTCCAGCTATATGTAGATACATTGACACGATTAGCCCCTTGGGTGTTTGCGCTTGATCCACACACACTATGTTCGTTGGCTCACTGTACATATCCGGGTCATGATGTCATTACATGAAGCACACCCCAGTCTGTATGCCGAGTTCATGAAGGGACACTTTGTGTTTCACAAAACAACCAGGAAGTTCTCTGCCATGGCTTTAGACCAAGCCCATGAACAAAACAATGCGTTAGTGAAAGGCGACGGTGGAGCTGTTGGGCTAACTGAAAACCCATCAGCATTGAGAAGATGGATGGTTGCTGGTCCTGAAATGGCTCGACTAGTAACAGAGTTTGAGAACGCGGCGGGTATAGGGCAGGAAACACAGAATTCACTCCATCATGAACAGACAAAGAGTGTTCAGTCCACGTTCAAGAAAGAGGTGAAACAGCTCGTGACAGTGTTTGAAGAGATGGGAATTCCATTTCTGGAACAATCAGCAGATCTAATTGTGCTAGACAGTAAGGAGATAGCAGACCCAGCAGTTGTAAAATCAGTTAGAGAAGTTGAAGATATTGGTACATCGCAGTACAACGCGTTTCTGCAAGACAGGCTAGTGGACAAGAAACAGACCATCTATGATATCATGAAAGAAAAACAAACTGCCATTGCTCCACTACCCACCTGCGAGAGGAAAATCAAAGTCACAATTGCAAGTTCAGTCACTGAAAAGCGATTGTTCTCTGTTCTCCAGACTGTATGTATCGTGTTAGACTCGTGGCGGGAATCTTGACGACTTCTTCGAATGTGAAAATCAAGTGGCCCCTCCATCATTATCATTACAGCCAGGAAACAAGGCGACACTCCTGCCAATTCTGGAAGGTGTAGTACCAGAGCAGACACAAATTCCAGTAATGAATGCAATGATCATTGAAGGGTCAGTTGCCGTTAACATGCTAAACACTGGATCATGTAAAACGTTCAATGATTATGCCGAGACGGTGTTTGTTCCATATGTAATGGTGAAACTTGAACATGTTAGCAGGTTGGATATCGTGTGGGATGTATACCCTCCAAGTAGTCTCAAAGCATCCACGAGAGCTAAACGTGGACAAGGAAAGCGCAGACGCGTAACTCCATCTGGACCCATCCCAGGAAACTGGGCTGACTTCTTGAAAAATGACTGTAACAAAACAGAACTCTTTCAGTTCCTAGCTGAGTACCTAAAGGATATACAGCTACCAGGTGGTAAGCAACTCTATCTGACTCGTGGAAATGTCGTCCTCGCTAATCCTGATGCTGACGTATCACACCTGGAACCGTGTAGCCATGAAGAAGGTGATACCAGGGTGTTCGTTCATGTCGTAGACGCTGCTCGTACAGGGCACAGTAAAATAGTTATCCGTACTGTAGACACAGATGTTCTTGTCCTGGCAAGTATCACTTGTAGATAACATTCCGGATCTCTCAGAACTGTGGATAGCGTTTGGAACTGGACACTCATATCGCCATATACCAGTTCACACCATTGCGCAGATGTTAGGAGTTGAAAAGGCAGCGGCGTTGCCTTTCTTTCATGCTTTCACTGGCTGTGACACTGTTTCCGCCTTCTTCAGCCACTCTAAGGTCACAGCCTGGAAGGCATGGCAGTCATACCCTAGTGTAACACCGACATTTATTGCCCTTTCCAGTTCACAAAAGACAGCTCAAACACAACATGGCTACCTAAGTGGACGATCCTCCCAGCAGCGACAAAGGTGTGTAGAGAACTCATGCAATGCCAGTGTAAATCTGGTTGTAGGAGAAGTCGTGGATGTTCGTGTGCTAAGGTTCAACTGAAGTGCACTGCCCTGTGTCACTGCACTGGTGAATGTATACAGGATATATAGATATGCTGGTATTAACAACTTATGGCACATATTTGTGATTGTCTACATAGTAATGTGCAAGTTTAATTTAGACTGAAACTGGAAAATGATAGCGAGAATATAGTGTCGATTTGCCAAATGGCATACACTGGTATGTTCGTTGTCCACAAATGAGTGTAGATGGTATCATTGTGTGTGTCCTTTCTTGGTTTGAATACTCCGGAAATCCAATACTACTTGTGATTGTCATAATACAAATCATAACGACGCCTCACTTACTTCCAAATATGTGAAATGGGGAACAAAAAATCATTTTGAAATACATTTCCAATCTGTTACAAACAAAAAGTGTATTATTTTGGCGGCCATTTTGCATTTTCGACGCCATTTTGAATTTCAAACTGTTCTAATTACATCCGTGATAATTATGTGTCTATGGATAGTCCATTATAACAATTATTTTTATATAATTTGTGCATTTTTAAATCATATTGAAGTTGAAAAAACTGACTTTTCTGATATTTTGACGGGCATTTTGAATTTTGGCGGCCATTTTGAATTTAAAAAACCTTTAATTACATCCACAATTAATCTGACTCTTTGGACCATCCAACACACTAACTATTTCCATTCATTTTATTCATTTATATATCATTTTAAAGCCGATAAAGAAGTCATTGAAAACAATTGGCGGCCATTTAGAATTTTGGCGGCCATTTTGAATTGAGGACAATTTCGAAATGTCCCTACATCCATTTTATTCTAGAATTGCATGAAGAAACATGCCAAATTTCAAAACTTTACCTCTTGGTGCACAATTCTTACATAAAATGTCACGGATTTCCTGGACTACTAGCGAAGAATTATACAACAAACATCCACATTTTAGGCCTTCCAGCTTTTATGCAAATGAGCTAATGTCGGTTGGAGCACCTATTTTGCGGGTTGAAATTTTAAAAAACACTGGTCTTACGCCTAAAATAATAGTTCCAACAACTTAGCTTGATAGCCTTTTTAATGTGTTAAATTTATGTTATTGCAAATAACATAAGGGTACGACGATTAACCGTCATACTCGATTATTCACGATTCGTAACTCCGTGGTTCGGTGTACGGATACAATCTTTTTTTCGGTTTTCCAAAAATCTATTTTTAACTCGTTGCTGTTGTTTTTGTTGCTGTGAAATCCCCGCGCTTATTTTTCGCGAAAAGCTTTCCAGTCTAGATTAATTATTAGTATATGTGTCATCCACAAACACATACTGCAAAGAATTGCAGGGCGTCTTCAAGACTGTTCTTATATTATTATTTTTGGCGGGGGGGGGGGGGAGGGGGACGGGTTGGGTGTAGTGGATTCAATGCGTTTAATGGTGATACGTTTGTCAATAGAAATACGCGAAACAGGCAGCAGTCAAATCACGATATATAAATAATTGTTGAGTCAGTCAGTATATACAACTGTTTTGTTCTGATTTTGAAGATTGCCAGAATCACAATCTTCAAAATCAGTACAAAACTTAAAGAATCGAAATTTCCAATAACATAATTATGTCCAACGATTATCGTATTAACTACTTTCACGTTGTGTCGAATGCAAGATGCAAGCAAGATACGGCGAAGTTTATATGTAAGCAACAAATACTGAGTGAAAGTTTCATATACGTCACTATGATATATGTATGCATATACATTGATCGTATTAATTGAAGAGGTCAGTGAAAGAAGGGGGCTAACTCCATGAATGAGTTAGCCCCCTTCTATCACTGACCTATTAATACCACCGTGCAAGTATACGTCTTATGCATATTCCCAATATCAATGTGAAATGAATTTACATTCATTTTGGTAAATGTGCAAATTGAAATTAGCCTAAAATATGTATTGATTGATAGATTGCATACAGTTTTAAAAAAATGTCTTTGTTTTTCAAGAAGGCGTATAATTTAGGGTTATACAGCGCGTAATTGTCACACGCCAATATATCCATGAGAAATGGTGATTATAACATTTATATATACAGTGGAACCTCTCTAAACTGGACACCCAGAACGCATTTGTTTGATAAATTTGATTGGTGACACTGACATTTATGTCTGATGTTAATATCTGTTCATGATTGCAAAGCATACAAGTATGTCTGAGGGCGCTCATGTTCAAGAATTACAGTGGAACCTGTCAAAATGGACACCCTGGGAATCCCCCAGGGTGTCCGGTTTAGATATGTTCCACTGTAATCAACCTTAATATTTTCTAGTGCACTTCTGAGCCTGATCGACACTGTTTACCACATAAACATCACTGGCGTTTCACTTACTGCTCTTTCAACATTGCAGACCCAGATCAGTTTGTGCGGATTCGCAGGCTGATCAGGGTCTACACTGATCGCAATGACCAACAATCTACACTACAGACTGCGCTAATCTTGCCAATACGTAATACTTTCTTTATTTCAAAATACTTGATTAGTGTGATTGAAGTCAAACAGTTGATTGACTGAGCCTGAGCTGTACTACAGCTCAGGCTCAGTCAATCAAGCTGCTTGATCGCGAGTTGACATTGCCACTGGCTGTTCGGAAACGTTTATAATATTGGCAAAATTAACACAGGCGGTTGTATATTTCTTCCGCCTGACTAACAGGCACATGTTTTACGTGCATACATGTACGTGTCACACAGGACTGTGGGGTTTTGTTCACGGCATTTCTCCGGACATCCGAGGGAACAATGTACAGGAAACGTACCGGATGCGAAATAATGGACAATCTGTACGAAAACCATCCTGCCCGAATACTCCCGACAGCCGCATAGATTCCAGAAATGTTTAGTATTTGTCAACTGCATGAAGTATCCCCCTTATCGCGTCACCGATACTGATTTCGAAAATTTGTTTACTGATAATTCCAGCACATTTTCTTGATGAATTTATTTAAAATGCTGGAATTATAAGGAATGAATGGCATTTTTGTTGAATTTATCGGGGATATAAACTTGGAAAAGTCGCGGGAATACTGGACGAGGCATTCCGGCCTTCGTCCAGTATTCCCGCGACTTTTCCAAGTTTATACCCCGATAAATTCCACAAAAAGGTTATTCATTCCTATAATATTAATTATTTCGGCGAATGGCGTTAAATGTCGACGGGAATTTCAGACAACGTTGACAACATTCATGACAACATTCAACGTTAAATTTCGTTTATCGAAATCAATATCGGCGAAACACGGCGGTCGGATAAGAGGGGTTCGTGTGCACAATACAATTATAGAGCCCGGACAAACAATTATATATACTAGCTAAAGCTATACATAATGAAGACTCCACGAACTTTAAACAGACCAACTACTTTTCATACCACAGTAAACGCAACAACCAATGGTTTTATTCCTGACGACAAACATACATGTATGTAGTGGTAAGCAGTCTTCAGGCATAGGGTTGCAGTCTAGAACTCGCTGCATGCACTTCGCAATTATGTGTACAATACATGTTTTGAACAATTAGAAACCGCGATTGTATTAAACTTATTGATAACCCTCCAAACCAGGTACAAAATAATATAATTTCTAAACTGCGGGGGAGTGGGATGAAAATAAAAAGTGACATGAGTCCACCTTTGGTATTTTTGGAACGTCCTCAAACGCGACTATATGGTGGTGAAAACTGTCTGTTTTCATTTTATCAGCTCAGTAATGGAGCAATAAAGTATGCGCGGACGATACACGGTTGAGTACACATGCACCCGCTATGTGCAGTCGACTACCTTGTAGAACCGAACCCCGTGCAGGATCAACGCTATCATGTACCTGCTGGTCAGTCACTGTAACTTATGGTGGCTCGTGAGGGACCGTTTGTAGAGCCGGTTTTTGTATCCCCCGGTTTTTGTAACCTGGGCCGGTTTTTGTAACCCTGGTTACACAAACCGGGGGTTACGAAAACCGTTGACGTACTCGCCGGGTTTTGAAACCCCCCGGTTTTTGTAACCCCAAATATTAATATTGCGATACATGAAATATGATTGCTTCAAACTTGAAACAAAGTATGTTTCGGCCTGACCCGACGTTCAAAGTTCAAGCTTTTGTGCGGTGTCCGAGTGCAAATTTAACCTTTTTCTATGCTTGTCCATGCTAAGGTGGCTCAGATGGCAACCCAACAGCATAATATACACTAAGAAGAACGTGTGCAAATACACATTTTACAACCACAAGCAATATTCAAGCACATTTACCAAGATACGAGTAGTGTCTTCGAAACACAGGATGGTGTTCTATGAAGTCAGTTCGCTGTACGCGTCGTATAACCGAAGAGTGGACCAGGGGGCCGTTTCACTAAACTTCGTACGACTAAGATGTTCTTAGGTGCAAAATTATGATAGTATGTAAATTTCACATTTACAATGTTTTCTTGTAAATAATTAATGGATTTACATTTATTGAGCATAGGCTGCATATGCAACCTATGCTCAATAAATGTAAATCCATCAATTGAAATTTACAGACGATCTTAAATTTGCACTTACGAACATTTTAGTCGTAAAAAGTTTAGTGAAACGGGTCCCTGACCCTTACAGGCCACCATAGTAACGGGATATGCCAGACCTGTCTACTGAACGTCCCAGCTCAGGCCGCAGAACCGCACAACTAAACTACACCACCGCCTCTGCCAATCTTGCCAATATTTGAATGTATTTATTTCAAACAACTTAACTATTGCGCTTGAAATCAAGCGGCTTGATTGGTTGAGCCTGAGCTGTGCTACAGCTCAGGCTCAGCCAATCAAGCTGCTTGAATATCGAGTTGAGATTGCCAATAGATGTTCCGAAACGGTGACATCTTGTCAGTATTAAGGCAGATGGTGTATGCGCAGGCTTGCAATATTCTACCTAAACATTCAACATTCACTGTGTCTCAGATGATGTTTCGGAAAATTCATGTTTTTCTTTTTCCATTTATGAACTGCCGATAACCAATATCTACGGAGCCCCGCAGGGGACATGGATATTTGTTTTATTAATTCGTTCCCACGAAATAACAATTCGTTCCCTCAATTTAACAATAACAATTCGTTCCCACGATATAACAATTCCCTGTGGGAACGAATTATTATATCGTGGGAACGAATTGTTATTTCGAGAGAACGAATTGTTAAATTGAGGGAACGAATTATTAATTCGTGGGAACGAATTATTAAATTGAGGGAACGAATTGTTATTTCGTGGGAACGAATTAATAAAAAAAAATATTCTACGTCCCCTGCGGGGCTCCGTATATATCAACCAAACGCATCATTTCAGTTGATCAATTTCAAAGAAGTATACGGTTTATTCTACTTTCTACCATCACATACTGTGATAATCAGGGGAGATAATTTGATAATATTAATTACACTATTACTGTAGCGGTTACCAGTTTAGTGCTGACATTATAATAAGTATTACACCACATACAGGTAAAGGAGTTTTGATTCTAGAGATTAGGTCAAAATAACTACCATTAAATTAGCAAACATTGTTACACGAACAACAGTGTTCGTAATTGTATTGTATGGGGTGTTTGTGTTCTCAAAATTATGAAAATAATTGCAAAAAGTGCAGATCCTGATGAGACGGCTCGTCACGAGCCGGCTCATCTGGATCTACACTGTTGCTAATACCACTATACAGGCCTGTGGTGTTGAAAGGGTTACATGCAATGGGCGTGCGAACGAACCAGTCGCGTACTGGCCTGACCCGGACTATAGTCAATAGAACAGCCAATACCGGGTATTCAGGACTGAAATGTTCGGGAAGTTTATATTGTCAAACCAAATAATATACATTTACGTTCAACTAATAAATTCAGGAAGATTTAAATAGACGACAAGTCAGCGACGTTTCCCCGTAATCCGTCTAATTGTTCACGTGCCACTTGACAACGTGTCCGGTAGACTTTGGTCCCATCATTAAAACAGGAAGCACATTGCGGCCCTCAGACCCTTCGTCCCGTTACAAAATCCGCTTACGGCTTGTGCAAACACGAACAAGGATGTGCTCGTCTCGTATCGGATCATCGCGACACTCTAATGACGTTGTAGTATTATTTATCAGTGTTTGCTTTTGTGTCATTGTCTTCAGGAGTTGTTTCGTTGGATTTTCCTTTGTGTTCACTTTATTCTCCGACTGCTGCATCGCAATGCACGTAGTTTGTAGTTATTTTCTTGCGTTTAACTCGTTCAACGTTACAAGCCGTAAAGATAACGTGTGCAAACCTAACGATCGGTCTCATCAGGATCTGCAGCATTTGTCAGCATTGTTGAATTCTAACGCAAACGTCAATGAAATAGTCCAGAAAAAGTAACATGGAAACTCCAACGATGGCTGTTTTATTTGCGAAATGGTTAATCATTTACTTTAGTTTTGAATGTGGATTTGACCGGAGAAACAATGCTTATGGCCTATGCGAAGAGTGTAGGCCGTGATCAGACTGCGCAACTGCGCAGTCTGATCACGGTCTACACTGTTCGCTATTCAATCGGTTAAACATGTGTTATGCTAGTAAAAATGCGTCTTATGCTATCAGATACGGAGCTAGGCTGGCTACAAATGCAACGCATTTCCATTTCTCCGATCACAATCGTAAACAGCGCTAAATTTACTTGCCCATTACATGTACATGTAATATTACGTTATGATGGTGTACATGTAGTTGCTAATCCAAGCTGGTCCAATCTGTCCTTAAGTTTTCATTAGACGCACCAATGTTGGTTTTATAAAAAACCGGGGAACACCGACCATGTGACAGTGACTCGGTAATTTGGGGCCTATTGCATGTGTGACCAGTCTAACTCGTTATCTGTGACTGGAGAAATGGGAGTTATGGCAAGTGTGACCAGACTAAGTCCTGATATAATATGTGAATGGAGAAATTGGAACTATGGCATTGTGATCAGCTTAACGCTTTATATGTGACCAGTTTAAACATTGATTTGTGACTGGAAAAATAGGGGTTATGTCATTTGTCATGTCACTGAACAGTGCAGACCATGCTCATAAATCACAGTTTTCATAACTGTGTATACAGTACATGGAAAAGGCAAGGTTCGTTACACCGTGTGTCAAACCGGAAGTTTGTTTAGTAACCCGCCCAGTCTCTTTGTTCATAACTGTTAAAGGATCTGCCGCCACATTTATGATCACTAAATACACAGTACATGTACACGTATTATTTTTCCTTTGATACATTTTCGAGTTTTGTTTCTGCATTTACAGCTCACGGGCAATGTATGGACACGAGGATGTGATAACACAATTAGAGCACGTTCGTCCGTGATCTAATTGTGGCCTAATAAAAATGTCATAAACACCAACACCAAGTTATGTTTAAGAATGATCGGTATCAATGAATGTTATCTCAAATGATAATGCCTGTTCATGATTGCAAAACACACAGACATTTCTTACAGAGCTCAAGCACCGCATTATAATGAAACCTCTCCCTAAACCGATCAACAATGGGATTTGCCAAGCAGTCCGGTTTGTTAAACGGGTATATCAGGATTTGTTGAAAAAAAATATAAATACAAAATAAAAACGTATTTTCATGATGGTCCTGTGTAAAGTGGTTCAATTGAAAATATGTGATGATACTAGGACCGCTGGGTTGTTTCTATTTTCACCCATATATGTACATACATATTGGACAGAAAATACGATACGAATGTATCGAATCGGTGAAAATTGGAACAGGCAGCCCAGCAGTCCTAGTACCGTCATATATCTTCAATTAAACCCTTTATGATGAAAACACGTTTTCATTTTTGATAGTAATTTTACAGGCGTTTCATTGATAGAATCGTGAACGGTGCATATCCTGATCAGACTGCGGACGCACAGGCTGATCTGGATCTGCACTGGCCGCAACACGGATACGTCCCCATTTGTCACAGCCAGATTTAAGCAAAATAGGGCTACACAACAGGGGAGATAATTTCATCGCCGGTGTCATTATACCAGCGTCTAGATGTCCGAATCATGACACTTTCACACACCAATTAATATCATTATATAGTACGAATATATATCATCATTCAAATGTATGTACGTAAGCTCAAGAAGGAAACGTTCAAGATTCAAGATCAATACTACAGTTTGATAGTTTCTGTAAGAAGATGCTAAGAGTTGTACTTCATGTTCTAAGTATGCTTTCAAGATTATGACGATTGCTAGAACGTTTTGTTTTTGGCTGTGTTGTGTTGACATAAACTTACAACATTATTATATACGGTGTATTTAACCAGGTGAGCTGATTATCAGGAAATACTGCAATGGTGATTCTGTCATTACACTAAACAAATGAGTGAGCGTAGCGGTATGATCTACTCACGAGCACATGAGATCACGATAATCAGCTCACCTGATTAAATTAACTTTTCTCTTGCATTTGCTTACATTATATTATAAAAAAGCAAAGCGATTCAAGCGTAAAATATGTTCAAAATGTGTGTGAAATAATTTCTGGAGGCGGGTCGTCGTGAAGGCGACTACCTCGTGATTCAGAGGGCGAGTGTGTTCGATAAACTGATTTGATTGGTCGATGGGAACACGCCATTCTTCGTTTCTCCAAATATGCGAAATACGAGCGTGGTGCAAACTAGCGTGGCTCTCCAGAACCAAGTGGTGTACTTCACGGTTACGTTGAATGTATAATTTATTTACATGTGTGTAAACTATGGCTGAAAAGTGAGAAATCTATGTCAGCTGGCAAAATGAATGTTGTAGTATTTTGTAGTATATCCTGATAAGCGTGCTCAATATTTCCACAGAATACACGGGTATGGGATTACGTTGTTCCCGAATGTTTCCCAACGACGATTTCCGATGTGATGTAATCTAGCTTTTCATTAAAATCTGTATAATTCCAGCACAAAAATATTTACACAATTCCCTAACATTTGATTGGTCCGTTGCAAGTCTCCGTCCAAAATTTATATCCCAGTAAACTCCATGCCGAACTACTTTCCGTAACCGTCAGGAGCAGTTAAAATAATTATTAAGAAAACAGAAAATAAACACATTTTCTTGATGAATTTATTTAAAATGCTGGAATTTTGTGGAATTTATCGAGGTATAAACTTGGAAAAGTCGCGGGAATACTAGACGAAGGCCGGAAGGCCTCGTCCAGTATTCCACTTTTCCAAGTTTATATCCCCGATAAATTCCACAAAAAGGCCATTCATTCCTATAATAAAAAGCTGAAGTATTTTAATGATATACATGTACATGTACATAGCGCACCAAACACGATCTTATAATTATGCACGTGCTCTAGATTCATATTTACATTCACGGTAACCGATTCTTCGCCAAAACTATATAGTTATGAGATTAAACCTGGATACATTTTAATTTCGGCCAGTTTTTGGATATGACATAAATTATATTGAACGAAATTGCCATACTTGATACCAGGGGCGATAACTGTGTTTCCTTAAATGGTTAAAGGAAACAACTATTTATTCTCTCTATTTATTTCGTGATGTGCAATGCATATGCTTTATAAAAAATTCTCTGCCTCATTTACATATCAAAATAGCCTGATACAACCGCGCGTCTCTATCAATAATTTAAAGATTATTCAAGGATTACAATATATATCTGCATAGCGGGACTCGTAATGTAAAAACTGGTGGAATAGTTACACCATTACACATTTATTTAATTCCTATAAAGAACATTTCGCACCTAATTGATGGGACCCCGTTCGGAAATCACGTGATCTCGCACCCTGTACACTAGGGCTTACTCTTCCATTGCTAATTCCACCCATCTTCTTACTTCATCATGTGCAAACGTACAGTATTTACATATTCCATAAATTCATAAACACCCATTCACATGGTGCATGATCACGTGGTTACAACAACAACAGCAATGACTGAAAGTGTTGAAAGCTCATCCACACCACAGTAAGTATTATTCGATGTTTTCCTTAATATGCAACACATTTTGATGAAATATGGCGCAGAAAACGGGCCTTCATGTGATGCGTTTGGTGGTCCCGGGAGTTCGGCACATATTTATGTCGTTTTTGCGAAGAATCGATTTCCGTGTCGGTAGAAAACGACATAAGTTTGGCCCAAAGTACAGAGACGACAAAATGCAGCTTAACAAGACACGTTTGATGCGGCATATTTCATCAAAATACGTTGCATAATAAGGACAACATAAAAGAATACGGAGGGATTCTGGAAGTTTCAGTACTTTTTGTTGTTGCTGTAACCACGTGATCAGACACCTTGATTCATAGTATTCAGTTCCATTAATCGCGACACAGTGCCGTAAAACAAAATGATTATTAATTTAACGCCATATATTTTGATTATTTACATCTCTGAACCTATCAGAACATGTAATGCACATGTAAATATAAGTAATAAAACTATGAACTGTTGCGTTGACTGTGGTACTTAAAACATGTGGCCTGGCTCCTTCGGACTCCACACGCAGTAAACAGATCAAATGTTTACGTATACAGTAAACGCAACAGCCCATGGTTATACCAGTGAATGTCGAACACAGTATACACTGTTCTGAAAGTGAGGACGCGCATGCGCAGTTGGTTCTGGAACTACGATTTCCGCAATTTACTACGTAAGGTCTCAGGGAAGCGGGTGGTGGGGGTAAATATAATTCATATAAATTCATAACACATACAGTATGTTCTATAGTAAAACCTCTCTAAGCCGGACACCCAGGTGACCCCGTTGTGTTCAATTTGGACGGGTTTCACTGTAATTTATTTCGTTTAATTTGTGATGTGCAATCATCGTACTTTATAATCTATCTAAAATATTATTTTTTGCACTTGTAATATTTAGAACTGATGCAATAATGACACAATTATACACTTATTTAATTCATATAAAGAACAGTTTGTACCTACTGAGTGGGCATGTACCTTTAAGAAAATGCTACATCCGGGAAAAGTGAGTCAGCATTGAAGCTATACAACGGGCCCGGCTCTGGAATTGCCTCCCTTGTCGCAGCACCGTTTTTCGAAGATATAAGATTTCAAAATGTAGCCATATGTTCTTTAAATGACGTCGAGATTTGACAAATTCTTCAGAGATGGATCTCTTAATTGTGTCTCCATTTCCCACCTCTTTAGGACTATGCAATGCATTTCTAAAGAAGATAGGACAACCAGGTGATCGCACGACTATACAATGCATTTCTAAAGAAGATACATGTAGGCCAACAAAGTGCTCGCACGAAGATAGGCCAACAAAGTGCACGCACGACTATACAACGCATTTCTAAAGAAGATAGGCCAACAAAGTGTTCGCACGATTATATATGCAATGCATTTCTAAAGAAGATAGGCCAACAAAGTGCTCGCACGACTATATATGCAACGCATTTCTAAAGAAGATAGGCCAACAAAGTGTTCGCACGACTATGCAATGCATTTCTAAAGAAGATAGGACAACTAGGTGATCGCACGACTGCATTTCTAAAGAAGATACATATAGGCCAACAAAGTGCTCGTACGACTATACAACGCATTTCTAAAGAAGATACAGTGGGGTCAGCGTGTAAGTCCACACACGAACGAACATGACAGGTTGGTTCCAACCTGATGTGTTCGTTCGTGTGTGCACTTACACGCTGACCCCACTGTAGGACAACAAAGTGCTCGCACGACTATACATGTACAATGCATAGGATATGCGTTCGAATTCAACGTCAGTTGAAACAGCGATACAAAGAGGAAACTACCACCAGAGCTGGAGCCAACTACAGCAGAACATCTCTAAACCGGACACCCATACACTATATGTCTGCTTAATTGTATGTGTTTATTGTCATCTCTCACCGTTGATAGCGTATGTTCATGATCGCAAGCACATATACCTGTTTTGCGGTGCCCATATGCCTGATTTACGGTGGAGCCTCTCTAAACCTGGGATTTCCCAGGGTGTCCGGTTTAGAGAAGTTCCACTGTATTATGTATTGCTTATTTGTCATTCAAATGACGAAGTATACATCCACCTAATAAAGTACGACCTGAAAAATAATGTTTTCGACAGATTATATAGAGAATACCAGGCTAGTGTCTTCTGATATCAAGTTTATCAGGCAAGGCTAGGAAACAAACGCGTAGGAATTCCGAGGCTTGATATCAAAATACACTAGCCTGGTATTCTATTTAACAGGTACGTATCAGGTAACGTTTTATGCTCGAAAATGACATTAGATGACGTCGTATTATATAGACAGAACGCGGACTTGTTTATGTTTCGTCACTACACTGACGTCATTCGGTAACGTCACGTGACGTCATCCGACCAATGGAACGTCAGTTTTCCCTTCGTTGTAACCCGGGTGTATATATCAGGGCAATGCCTGATACAACAATATGTTATCAGTCAGTACGTATTCTGTCAATGCAGGGCAGGTTACCTGATAAAAAACATGATCATTGCACATAAACAAATAAATACAGAGAATAAATAGCAATGTCCGTTAACATTTTAAGGAAACACGGTTATCGCCCCTGATATCAGTGTTGACATGTATGTCTAATATATAATGTAAAATAATGCAAATCAATACGTGCGGTAATTGTGAATGAATGTTTATTTTGCCAGAAAATGTCTCGGATGATGTACCTTTAAACAGTGTAGATCCGTACCAAAATGCTAGCATCTTCATACGTTGATCTGCGTGTACACAGCTTGCAGCATCAACACGATGTATTTTACGAAGCTTCAGCTCATATCTTCATACATACCAAACATTTATTTTCCTCTTATCATACATCAAGAACTGTAATTAAGTACCTATCCGCACCATCTTTATGAAAATGTTGTAATATTCGTTCGACATAGTTAACTAAAGTTGATACTGTTTTCTTTGAAGCCCCATGTCTCGGGATAAGACTCGAACCGAACTAATTTAGCTGGTATAAACCCCGTATGGGGCTTGATAAGGGGTGCAGTTTAGGGAACAGGGATATAATACGTGGCCCTTCATGAGAAAAACCGGCTTATTGACTGTTTTTACCAGTATATGTCATGTTTGATTAATTTAGTCCTCCTATACGAAGCTTGATGCGAATTATAAATTTTCCGGAGAATCGGGATGAATGTTTTCTCGACTCGATAGCGAATGTGTAGCCCCAGATCAGACTGCGCTGATGCGCAGTCTGATCTGGGGCTACACTGTTCGCTAACTCATTAAGCCAGTTTCTATATGGATTGAGGGTGCATATTTAAACGGTTTCTGTGCGAGTTTTGTATTAGACCCGAGACATTTAGGCAGCATGGATTTACAATCGCAATGTTGCTGATAACACAATAATGACATTATCGCTACAACTTGAAAATTAAAAATACTGCTAAGTTCCAAATTACAATGTACATGTTAAGTCAGTTTTCATTTCATACAACATATCAGAATATATACAGCATGGAGATATCATGCGTGTGAAGATTTATTCACAAATAAATTTCAAAAATCTTTGCTATCATCTGTAATTTGATTTTTTCCCGCAAACTTTCAATATTTAAGATACATGCCCACTCAGTAGGCACAGAGTGTTCATTATGGGAATTAAATAACTATAATTGTGTCACTATTCCACCAGTTCTACAAATTACGAGTGCCCGCTATACAGATATAATCATTTAGTAATATTTATTTTACTGATAGTGACTCGCGGTAGTATCATGCTATTTTAATATGCACATGAGGCACGATATTTTTGTATTATTATACTAATTAAATGCGTCACCTGAACAAATAATTCGACAGATTATATGTATGATAACTGCAAATTAAAAAATAAATACAGAGAATAAATAGTAATGTCCGTTAACATTTTAAGGAAGCACGCTTATCGCCCTTGATATCAGTGTGGAAATTTACGTCTGATATAAAATGTATAATAATGCCAATCAATACGTGGGTAATGGTGAATGAATGTTTGTTTTACCAGAAAATATCCTATCTACGGAATATACCAAACTATCCGTCTCCCTATATTGTAACCTGACATGTAGGCTGAGTGGGCCTGTACCTTTAACGGAAACAAGTACGATTGTTTCGCCAATGATGTCTAAAATTGGAAAATAATTAAATAACATATATTATTGCATGCAATTGACGTGAACAGTGTGATAACACAGAGTAATACAAATCATATTACACTACGTATAGTGTAATAAATATGCAAATGAGATAACTACAAACACATCAGAACAGCTTCAATTAATGCTTCGTAGCTTAAGCAATAAATATAATCTAACATTTGCGTTGACTTAATATTATATTAATGTATTATAGTATGATATAAACTCGTTCACTGATTTCAAAAGAAACTCGGCATAGCCTCGTTTCTTATGAAGTCAGTAAACTTGTTTAATAAATATCACATTAATTCATCATGTAAGATATTTATTAAACTCGTTAACTGATTGCATAAGAAACTCGGCATAGCCTCGTTTCTTATGAAATCAGTGAACGAGTTTAATAAATATCTTACATGATGAATTAATGTTAACGAGTTTATAAATATCATATGAAATATTATATATATTTATTAAACTCGTTGACTGATTCGGCACAGCCTCGTTTCTGATGAAATCAGTGAACGAGTTTAATAAATATCATATTCAATCATGTCTCATGTAAGATCATCTATGTAGCAGATTTTCGAAATGTATTTATTTGTGAAATATTGTTTTTTTGGAAACATTATCGACGAAATATGGAGCGATAAGACAGCAAATCGCTTATCATGGGCGGTGAATAACAAATGATCCGCTGAGAGGAATCAAAATATCTCAATTGAAAATAGTTTTCTTTATTTCGCGCCAGCTCTATGATTCATTATAGTGGGCGTGGTATTGCGATAACATGCTCCACAACAACATCTGTAGCCTATACAGCCTATATATCGAAGTATATCCAAGTGATCCAAGTTATGCTAATTCCTTGTACAGTAGAACCTGTCTAAACCGGGCACCCTGTGTGCCGCCATATTGTGTTTACTTTGTTCATTATTGAAAATGACAAAATACGTTTATGAAGTGGTTAATTACAGTGGAACCTGTCTAAACCGGACACCCTGGACCTTCCAGGGTGTCCGGTTTAGAGAGGTTCCATTGTAGAAGCATTGTAATTTGGAATATGTGTGTACACATGTGCTCTTTATTCTGTATTCGTTATATTTAGTCTGTATTCGTTATATACATGGAGAGGATCTTACATGAGTGATGATTTATTTTTATATTCATTAAACAATTCTATTTCTTAAGAAATGGGTCTATGTCGAGTCACTTATTAAAGAAACAGTCAACGAATTTAATAAATAGCATATTAAATCAACACAAATGTTGGATTATATTTATTGCATAAACACAGTATGGAAACAGATGCACAGTATCTGTAATGTTCACTTATCATGTTTTCTATGTCGGGCTCTTTTGCATAGTATTGTACACTAGTATATCATGGAATCTAGTACAATGTGTAATGCCCTAGTCATTTAGTGTCACGTTTTGGCTGCGCCGTTGTGCCCCATTTCGTATCCCCACAATTTGCAAATTTCGGCCGTGTGCCACGTTGTCGCCACGTTGCCGCCACGTGCTAGCCACGCTGTCGCCTCGTTGTAGTCCCGCTGTCGCCTCATTGCACGTTGTGCCACGTTATGCCTCGCCGCCGCCACGTTGCAACCACGTTCAGTTATAACTCGAGAAACCTTTATGCTAGGGTCACACTTTCACGATGTTACTACGATCTACCACGTGTAGGAAGCTCTTGTTGATTCGTAATCAACTCGCAATGTACTCGCAATGTACTCGTAGTGAGGACGCAGTGTGCTCGGGACACTTCGTGGGCGATCGTAGCTGGCTGTCAATAGTGGCGAAATTTTCAACTTGTTCAAAACTTTAGCATTGCTCGTGGGGAATCGTGTTGTACTCGTGTTATACTCGTGCTATACACGTGGTGTACTCGGCATTGACGTAGTCTGCTCTTGTAGTTCGTACTATACACGTACTAACATCGTACATCATATTGGTCCCGACCTGAACACGAGCTAGTTACGATAGTCACGTGTTGCGTACGATTGACACGAGTACACTACGTGCAAGCTACGTCCTTGTCCCGTGTATGGTACGATGTTACTACGAACTCAACACGTGTAGACCACGACATAGTCACGACGCAACGCGAGCTGCATACGATGCTCACGTGTTGACTACCTGTTTAACACGATTGAGGAAAGATGTGGTACGTGGTGTCGTGCGGATGAGGCTAGATCATCACAAGTATAAATACCGGCCGGCCTGTCGCCCGCGATCAGTTTTAATACATGTAGTCGCAGTAGAGACATCAAGTTAAATTCGACAAAATAATTAGCCTACCATGCCCCCTCGAAAGAAATGTGGTCGAAGGCTGGGGCCCCTGGGGAAGAGTCAGAGGAAGGTGACAGTGACAGAGGTGGAGAGAGAGCATATCGAAGTGGAGCAGGTGGAAGTGGAGCAGGTGGAAGTGGAGAAGGTGGAGCAGGTCGGGGTAGAGAAGGTCGGTGTAGAGAAGGTCGGGGTAGAGAATGTCGGGGTAGAGAAGGTCGGGGTAGAGAAGGTCGGGGTTGAGGTCATGGAAACATAAATATAATACATTCACGTAAAATTACCAATTCATCACAAAAGCACATACTCACAATTCGAACATATATGAATTTACATGGAAGAGACACGTGATGTCCTGACTACTATGGGTCTTCAGAATTGTTAATTATTCACTAAAATAACCAAAGTTATCAACACCACGAGTTTTCTTACAAAGTGTGCTGTATACGTACCATTGTCAGTGTCTGTGAAAAACAAAATAACATTTGGTGCATCTGCAAAAACATGCCCATTATTGAAGCTCTCACAAGAGTAGCATGTCACTTTAGGTGGAGCCACCCGAACATTGGGACAGGCCGAATACTGGTACATCGACAATATTAATAAATTACACATATTGTAATAAAATATTAAGTATTCATACCTTCAGAAACTCCTCTCCAAACTCCTCAATGATGGCATTGCAGGTTTCTGGAACAATATCACAGATTGTGCTCCTGCCCACCCTGAACCCGTAGTGGAGAGACTTATATGAGTTTCCAGTTGCCAGGTAACGGAGCGTAATGGCCAGGCGTAGGGCTGGCTCCAGTGGTTTCCTCATGAAGGTCATCTGCCTCTCTATCCTCGGACCGATCCAGAAGCTCCCTAAACAAGGCCGGTTCCACACGCAGAAAGTTCTGGAACCCCGCCAGGTCCTCTCGTGCCAGCTCTTGTAGTAAGGCGTCGTAAAACCCGTGATCAGGCCTACGCATGAGCCACCTCCTGACCCAAATTGTACGGTTCACCTGACGGCGGCGGCGGTCTTCCTCTTCCCTCCGTCGACGTCTACGTACAACCAAGGTGGTGGCCGCAACAACACCAACCACAACGCGCCTGTACTGCCAATCAACTTTGAGCTGCTGGTGTGACATATTTCTTCGACTATCTTGTGTAAATGAAGGTGAGATTGTGTTGCTGCCGCCGTGAACCCATAAAAAGGCGCCAAAAACTCGACAAAAATGCGCCAAAATACAGTCATTTTCATGTTCCGGTGCCATGCCAATGACATCGTGACTAAACCCGCAGAGATCGTGTGTATGTCGTAGAAAGCACGTAACTAGCTCGTACACAACACGTAATGAACTCGTCTTTATCGCGAGAACATCGTATTGAACACGTACTGACATCGTACTGAGGACGTAGTAAGATCGTGTTATACTCGTAGTAAGCTCGTGTTGTACACGTACAACATCCATCTACAGAGTATTTTTTATATCCGTCACGATGTCTCATAGAACGTGAGAGATCGTAGCAACATCGTGAAAGTGTGTCCCTAGCATAATACATTCTTATTCCCCAGTGATAGTGTCACGTTTTGGCCGCCACGTTATGCTACGTTGGGAAACGTGACAGAACGTGGCTAAAACGTGATCAAACGAGACAAAACGTGAACTGGAAATTTTAATTTTGGACATGTTAAAAATTCGTTGGTTTTTCACCATAACGTACTACAACGTGACAACAACGTGACAACAACGTGGTACAACATAGTACAACGTGGACCCCGAAGCAAACATGTGATAGAATGTGAACATAACGCGTCCCGCCGGTTGCTATGTTCTATTGCGTTTTTATCCAAGCATATTTGCTTGGATATAGTCCTTATACGGTTTTTGGGACCACACATGTTTTATGCAAATGAGTAATTGTCGACCAACGAACGTACTTCATGCTTTATGATTCTAGCTACGCCACGTGAGAGAGTTCCAAAGCGAGCGGTGCATTATGAACGTTTCACTCACATTTTTGGCCAGTTACATTATTTTTCAGCTACAGTTATATTTTTAAAAACAGTTTGATTTTATAAAATATTAACTGTCGTGTTTCATAATAAATATTTTGTTAGGAAGGTTATATTTTTAGCGCAATGATCGACCGCTCCACATGTAATTTATACGTAGTTATACGCCATGAAAAATAGTTCTGATAGTGAGCTAACATTATATTGTGTAGTGTAATACATGTGTTGTTAATTTTTCTGTACGACATTTATATTACAAAATGTTTATCTGATTTAATATAATATAAACTGACATGTATTAATTTGAGTATATTTTTTTCACGCGCAATGATACAATTAACCTCGTGTCTCATGAAAAGTAGTTTCCGCCATTTTATGCAGACAAATTATAGAATCGTTTACATAGTCATAGGTCAATGGCTCGATAAAATCCAACATTGGACAGCGAAATGATGATGATTTAAAACAGAAACATTGTTTTTTGACAGTTACATACCGCATGCTTTAAATAATCATCTTGAGCCATCGATATTATTAATCGATGTCCATTTTACTTAAAACATCAACTAATCTATAATGACGTTACACACCATATGCAGTACGATACACTTCACAAAGGAAACGTTGTCTTAGAGTTTGAATAATTATAGGTTGCGCCGAACGAACGAGTACGCCGAAATATATTTCCGTACAAATCCAATAACCTATTTATTATATACCCGTTCAACAAAATATGCATCCTAATCATTAAATAATCCGATAGTGTGATGAAATGCGACTCTCTATTATTTTTGTTGAACAATCCGAGCGCCTGTGATCCTGTGATGGCTTCAGTTTATGCAAATTGACAAGGTCATTTCGCGCACCTGACGAAAAACCAAGATGGCTGACATCACTACAGACACAACAAAACCGGGAAAAAAGGCGTTAAATTTGGATAAAAAGCCATACTTAAACACGTAAGTTTATTTAACACATGTTTTATTTGCCGAAGATATCAATGAATATTGTTAATACCCCAAAACTTTCATATAATCGTCCGGCAAAAATATGAAGCACCTCCATCAGCATCGGATCGACTGTCAATAATTTCGACACGTTCAACAACTGCTGAATTTAATTTTGTTCTGAAGACAAAATAACAACATAATACACAATATTGAATTATCGCATGTATCTGTACTACGGTAGTATCACGGCAACAGAACAAAATTCATCAATAAATGATCATAAAGACAATATTTTGTGTTTGCCTTGAAAATCGGCTTACTATCCCTAAAAAAACACCATCACCCCCCATATCTCATTTCTACGTGTGTTTTACACCAATTACATGATATTCAGTACAATACAGATCACTACAATTAGTCGAGAACAGTAACTTGGCATTCTACCATCCGTATCCAGTAGCGATTCCACTCATAGTCATAGGCTGAAGTTTGAATAAAATCTGATTCGCTATTCTGCAAAGGAAGCCTATGTTTGGAATTGTAACTCAGACTACAGACGGTACGGCAGTAGATTGCAAGAGTTACTGTTCGCAACTAGCATACCATAAGGTGATTTTCGTACAACTGAATTTTATTGACATTTATCACATTTAAATTTCAGTTGTGATTTGGTACAGCTCCAAAGTGAGTGAGTGAATAGGGTTTAACGTCCGCTTTTCTGACATATAGGTACAAGCCTCAGGGAGTCTACACGCAGACGGAGGTACAGCTCCAAAGTTTCCGAAACCGTGGAATGTATTGCCAGACAAGAATGTTGCAGGAAATGGATTTTTGTGCAGAGAAAGTGTTCGCTGACGAGGTGACATTTTCGATCTCCTGTAGCGGCAGAACATTCACACTACTAGGGACAGATACAGTGGCCGTGCTCGGTGGGGCGATTAATTGAGACCCAGTTGTACTGTGCTCGGTGGGGCGATATTCTGACCAGACTGTAATATATTTGATATCTGACGATGTTCTCCTTTGATAGACAGTTCTCCGATAGACAGTTCGGCGTCATAGTGTGTGATGGATTGTATATTTTTATGTCCCGTAATTTTCATTATTTTTTTATGGGGGAACTCGTGCTTTCGATAAAGTGGTGACTGTTGACTTTCTAATACTGTGATTTGTCAACCGTGACGAGATTCCAGCTTGCTCTGCAGCATTCTTCATCAGACTGCCAAGTGTAGCCTCTCCCATGGGCCGTGGGTAATACCTGAAAATAAATATTTGGGAGAAAATGTGTAAGAAATACTTTTGAGAACTTTGCATATCGACCAGGCTGTAGAATCATTTTAAGATCACTATTGGGACGCACTGAATTACATCATTTTTCAACCATATAATAATTATCAAAACATTGTCGTATTTATAACTATTTTACTTTTCTAACTTTACTTTTCTAACTAAATATTAATGTCACTTTCTATAAAACTTCATTTGATCTTCAGCCTTGTCCGTAATGATTTTCAGTGTCCTATGATAATGTTTAAATAACATTTAAAACAAAATGGAAAAAAATCATAGTGCATTATTTCACATAATAAATGTCATACCATGGCTCATTTTCTGTGCCTTTCAATCGTTGTTCTGTAGCCTATTTCACCAACATTGCAAAGTATACTTTTCTAGCAAAGTATACTTTGAGGGAGAAATTTTAAATTTTAGGATAAATTTATTAATTTTTATTATACTGAATTTATTACATTATCACAGCCATTTTGGCTGTGATAATGTAATAAATTCAGTATAATAATTCTGCATACCTTTAATCATCAGATATATGCAGTCATTAGTTCTATATGAAATAATGAATTTCAGAAAAAATAAATGATTACTCCCTCAAAGTAAACTTTGCTTGAAAAGCATACTTTGCAATTTTGATGAAATAGGCCCTAGGTACTGCTGTCAGGTAAAATGGACTGTCAGCAGCCAACATCTCGGAAGGTTGGCGACTTCTGAAGATCTCAAAAATCTTGACAGGGCGACTCGGTCTCTGAAATGGAAATATTGGTCCATAAAAAATGTTATGTTTCTCATATATTGTCACGCCAGACGGCCGATATTGATTTCAAACAAAAATATAATAGTTTTTCCAACAAATTTCACAGTACATTGTATTCACAGAATTATATCTCAAATTCAACTTCAGATGTATTTATGGATTTAAGTCGATATCAACAAAATACAGTGATAAGAAACAATATTTTTTTCACATGCTGGCCCAGATATATTTGCGAGCGGTAACTCTTGCAATTTGCTCCCATACCGTCCACGAGTAGATTGCAAGTTACCGTTCGCAACAAGCTTTATTCGCTGATGTTTCCATGCCAATTCAGACCTATTTATCTTATTAACAACAATGATATAGTAAACTTTCTGTACTGAATGTATGAAAAGCAAAATATTTTTTATGGACTACAAGTAGTAGTGATCACAATACATCGGACCTCCGCTCGTATGCACCTAACTTTATTGTGTCTTGAGATATTTGAATTAATAAAAAATGTATAACTAAACAAATATTTATATTTGAATGCTGATATATTGAGGATCGATTAACATTACGCTCGTGAACATTTGATCGATTCTCCAAGTATCGTCATGACAACAGTGATAGTTTTCAAGTTATTAAATTTTCTATCGACAATATCTCACGACTCAAAAAAGTTTTGGCTTACAAGGCCAGCAAACATACCTGGTGTTGTCTGTTGCAAATATCTTCGGTGTGGTCTCTCGTGTATTCGAAAGATTCCCCCCATCCCTGGTCTTGCTTGCTCTCTCATTGAAATCGAGAAACTTTTCCCCATTGGATGTCGTTTTCATCTCTTATATCACCGAATTTCAATTATCATGCTTCATCTCGTCCACGCAGACCGAACATTTTTCCGAAATAGTAAAATATCGTGAATTGAAGGCTTTTTGGTGTACTTGTACCTAGAGACCCAGATGAATACATTTTCTCTTCTTCTTCAGGTGTAATGTTCATGCACTTTTTAGGTTTATTGCCCTTCCCAAGTTTCTTCAGATCCATTTTCTTGGCCGTTAATGCTCTGATACACTGCCCAAATACTCTGTCTCGATAAATATTGTTTTTGCAGCATTGATAATGTATACTGATTCAACGAATATATTGATTTTAAATAGAGTATATATGATTTTTTGTGTGAAATATTAACTAAAAATGGTTGAGCGCGTACTGCGAAGTATTTCAGGACTTTCAGTCCTTTGATTTTACACGTTGTGCTGCGGTATGCTACGTTGTGGCCTCGTTGCACCCACGTCCCCCGTCCCGCGTTATGCCACGCTGTGTCAAGCTATGACACGTTAATTTACGTTATGAGCTGCGTAATGCTACGTTGTACGACGTTTTGCTACGTTTTTACTACGCTGTATTACGTTATGATACGTCGTGGTGCGCTAAGTTTAAACTTTATTTATTTTACAACGATTACAAACAAGAGCGACTGCACTTATACAAATGCTTTCGTTGGCACAGATGAAGGGAGGTCATTAATGTGGGAAGAAACCGGAGTACCCGGAGGAAACCCCCTTGTCCGATCTGGCGACCACCATACAACCTCACATACTGCCCCGGCCGAGGATCGAACCCGGGGGCGTATTGGTGAGAAGCGCGCTCGTTACCGATTGCGTTAATCGGACAACACTGTGACTTGGGCAACAGATGTAAACGGATTGCCGCCACGTTCTGTTACGTCTTTGCTAGTTTGTAGTTTGTAGCCACGTTGTACCACGTTCTTGCTAGCGTGGTGCGCTATGATACGCTATATGGCAGCGATGCATAACGAGGCATAACGTGGCACAACGTGGCACAATGTGTCGACAGCGAGGCTATAGCGTGACGACAGTGAGGCATAACCCGATTTTGATCTTAGCCAAATCGTGACACTGTGACTTGGGCAACAGAAGGAAACGGATTGCTGCCACTTTCTGTCACGTCTTTGCTAGTCTGTATAGCCATGTTGTACTACGTTGTACAACGTTCTTGCTACATTGTTCCCACGTTGTACTAAGTTGTGGGGAAAAGCCAACGAATTTTGAACACGTCCCAAATTAAGATTTCCAGTTTACGTTTTGTCACGTTTTATCACGTTTTAGCCACGTTTGCTCACGTTGTAGCCACGTTCTGCCATGTTTCCCAACGTAGCGCGTGGCGGCCAAAAGGTGACACTATAACTGGGGTATTAATGCATTACGAATCCCGATTTTTATGCAGTAATAATATTATATCACGTGGTACCGTGATGGCTACTGAAACTAGCGTACATTAGGATTACCTACATTGTACTTTAGACAGAAAGCAGTATTAGCTATATTTATTACACTCTTGCAAATTATTTGCACGGGTTTCGCTGTGAGAGAAAACCCGTAATCAACTCCTTACAAATAATACACCGTGAGGAGAACACCCGTAATTGCGCGCATGTTTTCTTGAAAACCACGAGCTACCATGTAAAATGCTTAATTTTTATTACAGTCAAAATAAAGTTATTTGAACATTTGTAAAGGGTCTCGACTAATCTAGAATGCTAATGTGACTGAACACATTCCAAACATGCACTCAAATATATCAGGCTCATAGAAACAGCTGCGTAATTTGAATTTAAAAAATATTACATGACGCCATATTTGACGTCACACAACGTAACGTCAAAACGCGAAAAAAAAACGTAATTGTATAACTATTCATGCGCACATCACAATTCATTGATTATAATCTCAAAAATAGACTAAATGTGCATATATATCCGCCGTGGAAGTGTAATACATATATAGAGGATATTCCATCGTACATGTTTGAATAGTGGAAATAATACACTCGTGTCCGTCGGCGTCCGTGCACGTATCTCGTCCGCTACGCACGCTCGCTACTTACGCGTAAGCCGACGCACACTCGTGTATTATTTACCGCTATTCAAAATGTACGATGGAATATCCTCTATATATTTCACATATTTCACATATTTCAATTAACTGTCTATATGCATACATACATCAACTGACCACTTGTCCGGTAAATATGGAACATTGTCGCCTATATGTCCAGCGGACACATACATGTATAATATATAATGAAGGTGTTTCACAAGTGATGATTTAATACGATATATGCATATGACTTTCGTATGCAAAGCTGAACCTCTCTAACCCGGACATCAAGAACATATTGTGTGATCTCATTGGAGAGGTTCCTTGGTCGCGCATCTCAGATAATAATGCGTGTTAATGATTGCAAAAGACATAAGTATGTCCCGGAATGGTCATATACCTGATTTACAGTGGAACATCTCTAAACCGGACACCCTGGGGACTTCCCAGGGTGTCCGGTTTAGAGAGGTTTCAATGTATATCCGTAGTGTTTATGTACATAACAACAGGCAGTCGGCGTCTTTCGGCTTTCTTTGGTAATACTATACTCAGCGACAAAATAAATCGTACAGAGCAAAATTATATTTCTAAACGATTTGTAATACAATTTCCTATCAAATCTACCTTTTAAACAAAATGTTCAACCGATACAATACATATTATGCCCATTGATATTGTGTAATCACGTGTAAGTCGTCAAAGTATGGTTTTACCATTTCCAGCCCGTGCAATGTTACGGTTGAATGATTCCGTGCAAACTTTCGTTTGTACAGCCTCGAGATAACCGAATACAACCACAAGGTAACGTGGTAATCCAACATGTAGTGCCGAGATAATGACCAACGAAATCAGGTAACTGACGGCATAAAGTTGTTAGGATCAACTGCATTCAACCGAATACATTTCCATGATTACTGTTTAGCATCTGTTTTCAACTTCTACGTCACATGCTGATGTCCTATGTGATGTTTAACTGGGGCCCGTTTCACTAAACTTATTAAGACTAAAATGTTCGTAAGTGCAAAATTATGATAGTCTGTAAATGTCACATTAACAAAGTTTTCTTGTAAACAATTATTGTATTTACATTTATTGACCATAGGCTGCATATGCAGCATATGCTCAATAAATGTAAATCCATTAATTCAAATTTCCAGACGATCCTACATTTGCACTTACGAACATTTTAGTCGTACGAAGTTTAGTGAAACGGGCCCCAGCTGTGCATTACATATGGTTAAGGCAATACACATTGTTCGGTGTTACTATATATATCTACTCTTCACCCATATAAGCCAGTATTATTGGACGGTTCGGTTTATTTTGTAGCTGAGTATATATTATGAACAGCAAGGCTTCTAGCTCTGGTCGTACACGACCTCGCATCGTAACACATTCCGCGATATTATTAACGGTAACGTGGGGAAAGTGCACATATTCATTCGGTAAGTATCTTGTCGAAATAGCATAGTTAGAACATAATTATGCAAAGAATATCAATTTATATAATGTTTTGTACATGTAACCAGGTCGGATACAACCTCATATCGTAAAAAATACAATACTATAATTCCAGCACAAAAATATTTACACAATTCCCTAACATTTGATTGGCCCGTAGCAAGTCTCTGTCCAAAATTTATATCCCAGTAAACTCCCATCCGATCTACTTTCCGTAACCGTGAGGCGCAGTTAAAATAATTCTTAAGAAAACGGAAAATAAACACATTTTCTTGATGAATTTATTTCAAATGCTGGAATTTTAAGGAATTAATGGCCATTTTGTGTTTCCATTCACGGAACTAACCTACTATTCTATTCATCCCGTCAACACATACAAATAGCTTTAAAATGCAAAACAATAAGTAACCCCAGCCTCAAAATCGGAGAATCGACTAGTATGACAACCGCACATATTCATACACAGTGATTATGTCGTATTGACAGGATATCAAAAATGTTTCACGGCACCGTGTTTCACGGCACATACGCACTGTGTTGACGGGATCAATATTTTAACATTGATTGGTCGGATCGGATTAAACGTATCACCAAGTACATGTTCTCCGACACAATTGCTACTATTACGAAGGACGAATTGTTCGTGCCTTGTAGAACACCGTAATGTTCACCCACCCCTAGTGTAACACCAGCCACACCAGAGGTTGAACAGTTGGGGGTTATATTGTCCTCCTATAGTACAACTATGTTTAAAGATGACGTCCAAAGTTGGCGACTAAGCAAGCAATAGATACGTACACGTGATACTAGAAGGTATCTGCGTTTGATTGATAGCTTACATTTGTCGTTACCGATGATAAAGGTGCTAAGGTTACACGCTATTTCTGAAGGCGTTACACTAAGTGAGGGTGAATATTAGGGGGTTCTACAATGTAAACAAAAAACGAACCATCCGTTTTGCAATGGACTAACGGGACGTGTAGCTCCACCCTTTACTTTATTAATTGTACTTATTTGCATAATACATGACGTCATAGTCTGGTATAGTAGAACCTAGAACCTCTCTAAACCGGACAATCTGGGGACCCCATTGTGTTTAATTTAGATCAGTTTCTCTATAGTTTGTTTCATTGTCGTGTCTGTTCATTATTGAAAAAGACAACAAATAATTATAAAGTTGTTAATTACAGTGGAACCTCTCTAAATCGGACACCCTGGACCTTCCAGGGTGTCCGGTTTAGAGAGGTTACACTGTATATACAGAAGACGGAGAAAGCTGTACCCTGTACTATTATACCAATGTATCATATCCGAATGTATCAATTAAATCCGAACCATGTCTATGTCTTTGATCCACACATCCCTTTGATACATGTGCCGCCGTTTATTAGATAATTAAGCTATGTTCGTAAATGATGAGCATAACAAATTGGTCCCCAGCTGAAAAATGGACTTTACTGCGCTGGCGACCCAGTGTCAGCGCAGTCTGATCTGGTTCGACACTGTTCGCCGGTAAGCCAATCGGACATCACTGTTTTCGGTAGAAACCAATATTTACTCGTGTTCATATTGCGAGAAGACAAACACAGTAGTCACAATCTACGCTGGTTCAACTGTTCGTTTGCTGCTCAAAAAGACGGCGGCACGAGTACGACATTTCGTCTATTCGCCTCTACGCCGCAGAAAGGCAAACATTAAGAATACTAAATATCGGTCCGTCTTGTCTAAGTAGCGAAGATAAGAAAATTACGAAAAAAAGTGAACATGTTTAACGTCCCAGCAACAGGTACAGCCATTTAGGGACGGCACCTCGGTTTCAAGTCTTGTCCATTTGGATTAATAAACGTATGTGTCCACTCTACATTAGGAAATTCTGAATTGTCCGCGAAAAAAACGATTCAACGAACTTTCAGTGACCCGTTTTACTACACTTCAAAAGACATAGAAGTTCGTAAGTGCAAAACTAATACTGAAAACTAAAGCATCAGTCGGTTAGTATATGGTAGTATATGGTAGCATTCGTGAGACGCATTAATGTGGTAAATAAACTTATAAAACTCTTCGTACGAACATTTTGATCGTGAAAACGAGAATCACGATATGTACTGTTCGGATCTTTGTGATCGGAATCGTTATTCCATCAATGAACGCCCGTCATGCTTCTAACAAGCAATATAGATCGCCATCAACATACAGCCGTGTGCTATTTGATCAAGAGCTACACTGGTCACAAATCCCATAAGCCCCATTTCTGCAGTCACATCCACATAATAGGAAATGTTCATAACTAACCACAATACAAACGAGAGGGAAACTCTCTGTTTCCTAACGGGAGACACGAAGACTGTTCCACAAAGCATCAGTGTACATTCAACAGCTGCTAGAAGACAGCTGCCGTAGTCTATGCTTGCTAATTATGGCCCCACTTATACATTTAATATGAATATCACTCAGACGTCCCATAACCAACCCCCTGCATATTTAAACCACATGAGCTTTATTCCCCCATCGTCTTTATAGGCTGCCAATACGTGTTTAGCAAAGGTATTCCCTCGTAAATCTTCCGTGCTGGAGAAAGTTATAGACCACGGTGACCGACCCTGTGGTAGAACGTTGTTTTCGAGATTTCAAGTACAGTGGAACCTCTCTAAACCGGACACCATGGGAGGTCCACAGGGTGTCCGGTTTAGAGAGGTTCCACTGTAAATTAGACATTATGAATGTGTCAATGCATGCGGGTGTGCATTGCGAACATGAACACTTTGAGGAACTATCATCAGAGATAGATGACAATGAAACCCACGAAAAGAAGGATACAGAGACTGCATGTGTGTCTTGTTTAGAGAGGTTTTACTGTATATTCAAACTAAGTTTCGTTAACTTCATGTATATCTTGGAACGTATGAATATCTTCATTTGAATCCTTACACACCTCAATATCTGATATGTGTAAGCTGTTATTATTCACATATTGGATTTTATTGGACCGCATCCTTTAGTTCCTTAAACGTCCAATATGTGAACAATAACATATTTATAGTTCAGCCACATTGTTCTATGCATTTCCTATCCGAGTATTGATTTTCCATTCCCTGTCGAACAATTAATGATTACATCTGGTAATATGTAACTTATTGGGGTTAAATCTTGCAATATGTGAAATAAGTGTAGCTCGACACTGGCCAGCGATTGACCAATGATATATCTGAAAATAGAGAATAGTAGGTTAGTGACGTGAATGGGAAAAAATATCTGGCAAGGCTCAGGAAACCGTTTCCGTGCCTCGCCAGATATTTTTCCCATTCACGGCACTAACCTAGTATTCTATTTATCCCGTCAACACCTACTAATGGCTTTAAAATGCAAAACAATAATCCCAGCCACCGCACATATTCATACGCAGTGATTATGTCGTATTGACAGGATATCAAAAATGTTTCACGGCACTGTGTTTCACGGCACATACTCACTGTGTTGATTGGATAAAATACTAACAAACACTGCAGATCCTGATTACGAGCCGGCTCATCTGGAGCTACAGTGTTGTGTTAGTTGCATGGTATGTAGCTGTGAAAGGGTTAATCGTCCTTTACTCGTGGTCACACAATAGCCGTTATTTATCAACAGCTGCACATTGAACACATACACGCACCATTTCGGTATTATCAAATATGATATGATATAAATACTGCCCTTGGTTAAGGGGAATATTATAGGTTATTATATTGTTTTCGATGGGATATAATCCACAATATTCCCCTCAGCCAACGGCGGTATTTAATTAAGTATACCAAATAGTTTAATACGTGTATATGACATGAATAATTGCAGCACAAAAATATTGACACAATTCCCTAACATTTGATTGGCCCGTAGCAAGTCTCTGTCCAAAATGTATATCCCAGTAAACTCCCACGCCGAACTACTTTCCGTAACCGTGAGGCGCAGTTAAAATAATTCTTAAGAAAACCGAAAATAAACACATTTTCTTGATGAATTTATTTCAAATGCTGGAATTATAAGGAATGAATGGCCTTTTTGTTGAATTTATCGGGGATATAAACTTGGAAAAGTCGCGGGTATACTGGACGAGGCCTTCCGGCCTTCGTCCAGTATTCCCGCGACTTTTCCAAGTTTATACCCCGATAAATTCCACAAAAAGGCCATTCATTCCTACATTAAAGTCGCTATTTCACAAACATAAACGGAATCAAAGCTTGTTGGCTGGAGAATCGACCATATTGTTTATGAATGCTGGGCAGGTGCCCGCTTTCTATTGTAATACTACAACAGGAATGACACGAACGGGGTATATACCAGTATTTTCCTTTTTTGTTTCTTTTCTTTTTGTCGTATTTTCCTCGTTTCGCTGGGAGTACAACCAAGTAGACACTTGGTTTAGAGTATCTGGCGGAGTTTAGTACATGTACTGTACAGCAGTTCATAAAATCTCAGTTACGTATGTGAATATTTATATATGTACAGTGAAACCTCTCTAAACCGGACACCCTGGGAGGCTTAGAGAGGTTCCACTGTAATTCAGACATTTGATCATTCTGAGCAATAGTTGTGTACTATGCGATCACGAACAGACATTATCAACTGCGATAAATGGCCAAGACACTCATAAAACATAAGATCAGAGGTTTTTTCTTGGTATCCGGTTTAGAGAGGTTTCACTGTATTAAAAGTTATGTGTAAGAGGCAGGTAATTTATGTCTGTGTGTCTGATCGCCAATCATTTTCCTCAGCTTATCGTTGTGTAGCGAAATACCCAGTGGGGGGGGGGGGGGTCACTAAACTTCGTACGACTAAAATCTAAAATAAAATGTTCGTAAGAGCAAAATTATGATAATCTGTAAATTTCACATTAACAGTATTTTCTTGTAAACAATTATTGGATTTACATTTATTGAGCATAGTCTGCATGCGCAGCCTATGCTCAATAAATGTAAATCCATCAATTGAAATTTACAGATGATCTTAAATTTGCACATTTTAGTCGCACATTTTAGTCGTACGAAGTTTAGTGAAACAGGTCCCTGGTTATGCATTCCACTGTATCTCGGAATTCATCTTCGGATGCAATGATAGTCTCGCCGATCAAGTTGATACTGTCGATAATAAAGCAGGTTACACGTACATTGGAACCTCTTTAAACCGGACACCCTGGGAGATACCCAGATGTCTAGTTTAGAGAAGCTCTCCTGTATCCACTGTAATTCAGGTATATGAGATTGCCGAGCCATGTTTGTGTTCATTGCTAACCTGAAGAGTCATTAACAGTCTATATAAATTACAGTGAAACACATCAACATTAAACAAATCTATTTGTCAAGGTGTCCGGTTTAAAGAGGTTATACTATATATAATATTAACAAGACAACGAGTGTTTCAACATTTGTATCATTCTAGGAAATACTTTATATATACACTGAAATTACGAAACCCGGAACCTAAATTTACAGTGTTTATATCTTACCTAAAGGCAACACAAATATTGAGAAAGAAGTTGCAATGAATAGAAATAAGCTCATAGTTCATGAACGAAAATGAAATGTTATCCAATTAGACTAACATTCATTTGGAGATACACTTACCTTCTGATCATACATATAAATATTACAGTTAGTTATAACAGCATATACCGTAATAGTATCGTATCGTGTTGTGTTGCTTAATTATTCACCAAACCATCTTCGCCATATCTCAACGTACTATTTTGACTCTATTCTCTCATCTACATAACATTCTTAAATAAATCCAACCTAACCATGTATGAACAATACGCTGTATTCTATACTTATTTACAATACTCGTAGTGGATTTCCCATGTTTGTATATCGAAGTTCACGTTGGTTTTGCTAATGTCATAACTGCGAAGTACTTGAAGTGGGCCTTTGTTAACTGCATGTAAAGCTGTACATCGTGGAAGAATTACAAAAACAATAAAAAAGTTGTTCAATTGACCTTTAAATGTTACTGTCTCAGGTCCGTCGTGCTAGTATTCCACACCCAGGCAGTCGTTACATTTCTCGTAGCGACATACATAGATATAGAGGATATTCATATTTTGCAACGAATGTGGTGTGGAATGTCCATATTTCACGAGTGCCGTTAGGCACTCGCGAAATATGGACATTTCACACCACTCGATGAACATACATGTATATGTCATATTCGTTGCAAAAATATGAATATTCTATTCATTATATACCGCTCCATGGAAATTATCAGTTTTTTTTACTGTATACGGTAATGAATGTGTATTTGCAGCCTATTTGCGCTGTTTTCTTTCGATGCGCATTATGAATATAGATAGCGGAAGTAGTCGTATTTTCACCGGAAGTTGTTTATTTCATCGATGAGAACATATTACTTTTATTTACATCGCATAACTATGTATGTCACGGGTAGGTATATAATAAAGATAGATGTTTATTTATAGAGGGTGACTAGTATTGAGTATGTTATTTGCCCGTATGAAAGGTAAATACTCTGGGTCTCAGATATGCCGAGAAAGTGGTGAACAAGAATGGACAAAAATAACAGTTTTGTTGTAGATATGTATAGTATTTATGAATCTAATTGTGCATATAAGTCGCCTGCAAATAGAGATTAGTAAACAACATGTTTATATTAATGTAAAATAGCTCGCGTTCAGTCATACATTCCGGTCGTATATAGCATTCTGCCGATATCGAACTTAAACATCAGTGAGACGTTCCGTACATGACATCAATATGTACAAAACAACACAGAGCTCATGCGGAAATTCCGGCATCTGATTGGTCAGCTTTGGATACAAAAGCTAGATGGTGGCGGAATTTAAAATGTAAATGTAAACCGCCGCGGCCTGATCTGAAATGTGTTAATTAAGAAAACAAGTAATGAAGTAGCAAACAATTAAAATATGATATTATGATGTTATGACGTTTAACACCATCAAGTGTATCTGAAAACTGATATTAGATAACCCATATATATGATTGTCCACATGATTCATGACGATTTGACTAGAAATATTGCGTCAACATGTGACGTCAGTCACATTCAAGCAATCAAGTCCAATTTGCCATACAAACTACAGTGGAACCTCTCCAAACCGGACACCCTGGGAGGTCCCCAGTACAGTGGAACCTCTCTAAACTGGACACCCTGGGAGGTCCCCATTACAGTGGAACCTCTCCAAACTGGACACCATGAGAGGTCTCCATTACAGTGGAACCTCTCCAAACTGGACACCATGAGAGGTCTCCATTACAGTGGAACCTCTCCAAACTGGACACCATGAGAGGTATCCATTACAGTGGAACCTCTCCAAACCGGACACCCTGGAAGGTCCCCAGTACAGTGGAACCTCTCCAAACCGGACACCCTGGGAGGTCCCCAGTACAGTGGAACCTCTCTAAACTGGACTCCCTGGGAGGTCCCCATTACAGTGGAACCTCTCCAAACTGGACACCATGAGAGGTCTCCATTACAGTGGAACCTCTCCAAACTGGACACCATGAGAGGTCTCCATTACAGTGGAACCTCTCCAAACCGGACACCCTGGAAGGTCCCCAGTACAGTGGAACCTCTCCAAACCGGACACCCTGGGAGGTCCCCAGTACAGTGGAACCTCTCTAAACTGGACACCCTGGGAGGTCCCCATTACAGTGGAACCTCTCCAAACCGGACACCATGAGAGGTCTCCATTACAGTGGAACCTCTCCAAACCGGACACCATGAGAGGTCTCCGGAACCTCTCCAAACCGGACACCCTGGGAGGTCCCCAGTACAGTGGAACCTCTCCAAACCGGACACCATGAGAGGTCTCCATTACAGTGAAACCTCTCCAAACCTAAACCGGACACCCTGGGAGGTCCCCAGTACAGTGGAACCTCTCTAAACCAGACACCCTGGGAGGTCCCCAGTACAGTGGAACCTCTCCAAACCGGACACCCTGGGAGGTCACCATTACAGTGGAACCTCTCCAAACCGGACACCCTGGGAGGTCCCCATTACAGTGGAACCTCTCCAAACCGGACACCCTGGGGACCTCCCAGGGTGTCCGGTTTGGAGAGGTTCCACTGTCATTAACCATTCCGTGAATACGTATTGTCATTTTCAACCATGAACAGACACGACAATGAAAGAAATTATAGTGAAACTCATCCAAATTAAACAAAATGGTGTCTCCATGGTGTCCGGTTTAGAGAGGTGCCACTGTAACACACGTGGTCAGTGCCTTATAATATAAAATGTATTTGGTATCCCCCAGAGGACGATATAAATATTTGCTAAAGCTCGCCTCTATAAAACTGTAATGCTCAACCGAATATATTTAAGGAACTAACCATGCATATACTAGATAAAAAGAGGCCCAAATGGGCATGTATTGCTCACATGAAAATATTATCCCCAGTATAAAGTAAATCAGAAACGGCACAGACACTCGATTATATATACCAAGTTCCATCAAAATTTGTCTGCCAATTCATAGAAAATAATTTGAATAATTATTCAGGTTCTCTTATAATATGCACTGTCCTATAAATGGACCTTTGACTTTTCGGCGGCCATCTTGGATGATGTAATCATTCGATTTCGACAAAATAAACGTTCCAGAGTGAATGGTCACTTTTTTGAATGGTCACCGAATTTTGCGATATTATCAAATCTGAAAGAGCATTGACTATCGATCATTTCTGCATAGTTTCGTCGAAATCAGTTTAGCTATTTGTGAGAAGAAGATTTTTTTAAGTATTTGACGTAATATTCTATTCTTGGATTATACAAGAACCTCCATTTTAACAAATATGAAAAGGCTTCAGCCACGGACCATAACTGTGAAGCATTACAAGCATCCACCAAGCGGTTGACGGGAAGATGACGTTTGAAGTCTATAATAAAAGGATGACGTAATCATCCGGTTGACCCATGGGCCACCATTTTTAGAAGAAGATTTGTCACAGTTTTAGAATATGATATATTTTTCCACGGTGGCCATCTTGGATTTATGCGACGACCTCCAATTTTACAAATCTGAGGTTCCCCCACACATAGAGCATCCATGTGAAGTTTGACCAACATTGGTCCAGCGGCCCGTGAGAAGAAGACGTTTGAGAGTGTGGACGGACGACGGACGAAAAGATGTAGCAATATAGAGAATAGTAGGTTAGTGCCGTGAATGGGAAAAAATATCTGGCAAGGCTCAGGAAACGGGATGGGAGAGGCTCTGTCGAGCACATCCCGTTTCCGTGCCGCGCCAGATATGTTTTCCCATTCACGGCACTAACCTACTATTCTATTTATCCCGTCAACACCTACAAATGGCTGTAAAATGCAAAAATAGTATTGACTGGATATCAAAAATGTTTCACGGCACCGTATTTCACGGCACATACGCACTGTGTTGACGGGATAAAACTCACTTCAGCCTTTGCTCAGGTGAGCTAAAAAAATCACGCACATCATTATCTACAGAACTTATATGACATGATTCTGTCTTTGTTTACAGTGGAACATCTCTAAACAGGACACCCTGGGAGGTCCCCAGGGTGTCCGGTTTAGCGAGGTTCCACTGTAAAACAGACAGACAACTACGCATAGACACGCGTGCTTGCTTTGCGATCACGAACATACATACTCAGCGGAGATAAATGACAATGAACTTGATTACAGTTAAGTAGAACTAACTTTTATTTATGTCCGGTTTAGAGGGGTTCGACTGTAATTGTATGTTTGACACTGTTCCATTATATGCAGATTTTGGAGTTATTTTGTAAATAATAAACATCCACCAATCTTGATGAGACAGCTCGAAAAACGACTCGCGTATCAAATGATGAGCGTCAATAATGTACCCTTGATACATGTATAACATTAATCCACTTCAGCCTAAGGACACAATGATTTTATTTGAAAAAAATAATAAGAAAGTGTTTATTACTCCATATTGGTATACATGTATGTTTTACCACTCATTTGAACCGTCTCGTCGAGACGGTTAAAATGAGTGGTAACAACATATAGTTATGAGAAGAAATAAAGAAAATAGGGAATTTGTTCCTCAAATGTTTCATACTACTATAATTGTATCCCGTCACTAATGGGTTAAAGGTAATATACTTGAAGTCATGATATACGCGTGTATTTGGTAGTTTTGTCCGCAATAAATAAAAATAATGGCGAAAATTCGTAGATTCCATGATAGAAATCCACAGAAAATGAAAGATTTCACAATTTTGGCAATTACAACTATATAATGTAAGTCATACATCGTTTGATCTCCAAATACCCATTTACAATCTCCCTGCAATCTGGAAAACAGTAGTTTTCCCCGAGCGGGTCGACTCTGAGCTCGTGGGAGGCTGAGATACAGCAGGAATAAGATGCATATCACATCGTTGCGAAACGAAATTAAATCACCCAATCTCGGGTTTAATTAGTGATAAATACCACAGATAAACATTTCACTTGATATCGCGCAAAACCGACGCAAAGTTAATATTTTGAACTTGATGTTTGGGTGATAATTTTCGGAATTATCCATGTTTATAGTGCATGTTTATTGTCTCGTTGCTGGGCAATGGTATTAAACAGGTGTGACCGTTTTGGCATTTCGCGTCCAGTGGTTGGCAACGCACCGACAGCTTAAGGGTTGCAATATAACCGGAGTGACTTAAGGATCTAGGCAGTATCCACTCGAGAACTCGTTGGCTTAATTGTGACACTTGCAATTTGATTTTATCAACCTAAGCAGGAGCTACATGTATTTGTAATACGCATGTACATGTACATTGTGAATGGTAATTAATTATATTACATGCTACCCAGTGATTTACCGTGATCTGGAGGGGGTTATTTCCTTGACGTTTTGACGTCATTTCCGGCGAGACACAATTAATTCGCTAACGTCCAAATTGTCAATTTTGACATTATAAGCTGGTCTAAGGACACATTTCACATTTTTCGAAGAACATTTAATATACAATTTATTCCACTACCATTTAGAAATACCGGATTTATTTCCCGTGACATCTGTAAATCCGACAAAGAAACTCGTGCTCCACACTCATGATAGTTGAATAAACTCTATAGCACATGGATGATATTACACGTGGTGTGATTTAATATGGTATTTATTAAACGAGGTTACTGATTTCATAAGAAACGAGGTTATGCCGAGTTTCTAATGAAATCAGTCAGCGGGTTTACTAAATGTCATATTAAATCAACACGAATGTTAGCTTATATATATTGCATAAGCACAGGACAATATACAATAAATTCCATGGAACGTCATGTAAAATACTCATTTGTGAATTGTCTAAAAACTGTAATGATCTAATTATGGGCACGTATCATGTTTTCTGTAGCGGCCTCATTTGCAGATGTTTAATACATTATAATTCCAGCACAAAAATATTTACTCAATTCCCTAACATTTGATTGGTCCGTAGCAAGTATCTGTCCAGAATTTATATCCCAGTAAACTCCCACGCCGAACTACTTTCCGTAACCGTCAGGCGCAGTTAAAATAATTCTTAAGAAAACCGAAAATAAACACATTTTCTTGATGAATTTATTTCAAATGTTGGAATTATAAGGAATGAATGGCCTTTTTGTGGAATTTATCGGGGATATAAACTTGGAAAAGTCGCGGGAATACTGGACGAGGCCTTCCGGCCTTCGTCCAGTATTCCCGCGACTTTTCCAAGTTTATACACCGATAAATTCCACAAAAAGTCCATTCATTCCTATAACATGTAAAATATGAAAGTCTATTTTATACAATAAAATACACTTCGTAGCCTTGTATCATAAACATAATATGAACATAAACTAGCTTGGCATTCTGTATTTAATAGTTCAGAAAAATCAGTGTGTCATTTTGTTCAAATAGGTTCAATGTAACATCAAGACAAAACTGATGCTGTATATACTTTCAAGCCTATACATTCACACGTTTGCCAAACATAGCTTGTCAATCATTTATAATCTCATCAGTATTGGCAAATACTGACATTATTACAGTGAAGCCTCTCTAAACCGGACACCCTTGGAGGTCCGCATGGTGTCCGGTTCATAGATGTTCCACTGTAAATCAGGCATATGACCATTCTGATACGTGCTTAGCAATCATGAACATAAATTAACATCTGAGATAAATTGCCAAGAAACCCATTAAAATAAGATCACATTTGCTGTCTTGGTGTTCGGTTTAGAGATGTTTCACTGTAGATGCATTCATTTATTTTGTCACTTCCCGAGTTATCTGTACTTTAATTGTTCACAATTGAAGGGTCAGTAAAAAAGTCCTTGTGAAGGTGTCAGTAAAAAAGGGGACTAAGTCCTTGTGAAGGGGTCAGTAAAAAAGGGGACTAAGCCCTTGTGAAGGGGTCAGTGGGAAAAGGGGACTAAGCCCTTGTGAAGTGATCAGTAAAAAAGGGGACTAAGTCCTTGTGAAGGGGTCAGTGGGAAAAAGGGGACTAAGCCCTTATGAAGGGGTCAGTGGGAAATGGGGACTAAGCCCTTGTGAAGGGGTCAGAAAAAAAGGGGACTAAGCCCTTGTGAAGGGGTCAGTGGGAAAAAGGGGACTAAGCCCTTGTGAAGGGGTCAGTAAAAAAGGGGCTAAGCCCTTGTGAAGGGGTCAATAAAAAAGGGGACTAAGCCCTTGTGAAGGGGTCAGTAAAAAAGGGGACTAAGCCCTTGTGAAGGGTCAGTGAAAAAGGGGTACTAAGCCCTTGTGAAGTGAAGGGGTCAGTGGGAAAAAGGGGACTAAGCCCTTGTGAAGGGGTCAGTAAAAAAGGGGACTAAGTCCTTGTGAAGGGGTCAGTGGGAAAAAGGGGACTAAGCCCTTGTGAAGGGGTCAGTAAAACAGGGGACTAAGTCCTTGTGAAGGGGTCAGTGGGAAAAAGGGGACTAAGCCCTTGTGAAGGGGTCAGTAAAAAAGGGGACAAAGTCCTTGTGAAGGGGTCAGTAAAAAAGGGGACTAAGTCCTTGTGAAGGGGTCAGTGGGAAAAAGGGGACTAAGCCCTTGTGAAGGGGTCAGTAAAAAAGGGGACTAAGCACTTGTGAAGGGGTCAGTAAAAATGGGGACTAAGCCCTTGTGAAGGGGTCAGTAAAAAAGAGGACTAAGCCCTTATGAAGGGGTCAGTAAGAAAGTGGACTAAGCCCTTGTGAAGGGGTCAGTAAAAAAAGGGGACTAAGCCCTTGTGAAGGGGTCAGTGAAAAAGTGGGCTAAGACCTTGTGAAGGGGTCAGTGAAAAAGGGGACTAAGCCCTTGTGAAGGGATCAGTAAAAAAGGGGCTAAGCCCTTGTGAAGGGGTCATTAAAAAAGGGGGCTAAGTCCTTGTGAAGGGGTCAGTAAAAAAGGGGACTAAGCCCTTGAGAAGGGGTCAGTGGGAAAAAGGGGACTAAGCCCTTGTGAAGGGGTCAGTAAAAAAGGGGGCTAAGCCCTTGTGAAGGGGTCAGTGGGAAAAAGGGGGCTAAGCCCTTGTGAAGGGGTCAGTGGGAAAAAGGGGACTAAGCCCTTGTGAAGGGGTCAGTAAAAAAGGAGGCTAAGTCCTTGTGAAGGGGTCAGTGTGAAAAAGGGGACTAAGCCCTTTTGAAGGGGTCAGTAAAAAAGGTGACTAAGCCCTTGTGAAGGGGTCAGTGGGAAAAAGTGGCTTAGCCCTTGTGAAGGTGTCAGTAAAAAAGGGGGATAAGCCCTGGTGAAGGGGTCAGTAAAAAAGGGGGCTAAGCCCTTGTGAAGGGGTCAGTAAAAAAGGGGACTAAGCCTGCCTGAAGGGGTCAGTGGGAAAAAGGGGACTAAGTCCTTGTGAAGGGGTCAGTGGGAAAAAGGGGACTAAGCCCTTGTGAAGGGGTCAGTAAAAAAAGGGACTAAGTCCTTGTGAAGGGGTCAGTGGGAAAAAGGGGACTAAGCCCTTGTGAAGGGGTCAGTAAAAAAGGGGGCTAAGTCCTTGTGAAGGGGTCAGTAAAAAAGGGGACTAAGTCCTTGTGAAGGGGTCAGTAAAAAAGGGGACTAAGCCCTTGTGAATGGATCAGTAAAAAAGGTGCTAAGCCCTTGTGAAGGGGTCAGTAAAAAAGGGGGCTAAGTCCTTGTGAAGGGGTCAGTAAAAAAGGGGACTAAGCCCTTGAGAAAGGGTCAGTGGGAAAAAGGGGACTAAGCCCTTGTGAAGGGGTCAGTGGGAAAAAGGGGCTAAGCCCTTGTGAAGGGGTCAGTAAAAAAGGGGGCTAAGCCCTTGTGAAGGGGTCAGTGGGAAAAAGGGGACTAAGCCCTTGTGGAGGGGTCAGTAAAAAAGGGGGCTAAGTCCTTGTGAAGGGGTCAGTGGGAAAAAGGGGACTAAGCCCTTGTGAAGGGGTCAGTAAAAAAGGTGACTAAGCCCTTGTGAAGGGGTCAGTGGGAAAAAGGGGACTAAGCCCTTGTGAAGGGGTCAGTGGGAAAAAGGGGCTAAGCCCTTGTGAAGGGCTCAGTAAAAAAGGGGGATAAGCCCTTGTGAAGGGGTCAGTAAAAAAGGGGGCTAAGCCCTTGTGAAGGGGTCAGTAAAAAAGGGGACTAAGTCCTTGTGAAGGGGTCAGTAAAAAAAGGGGCTAAGCCCTTGTGAAGGGGTCAGTAAAAAAGGGGGCCAAGCCCTTGTGAAGGGGTCAGTGGAAAACGGGGCTATGTCCTTGTTATTTCCGTAGATATGCGCGTCGTGGCCTCCCACTGTATAATCCACTAGGCGATGGAATCGTTCAAGATTTCTGATGCGGCACAGATTATTCAAGCTGACAACCCGGTAAAAATGCAATGTTGCGAAGCGTAAGTAATGAAATACATATTAAATCGTCTGTGTCAGACGTATGTCACGATGGCGTTTGATCTTTATCAAGAAGTGCACCAATCTAGTTCACAGTGGTATATGTAAATGCTACTATACATGTATACTATAATTCGCCATACTTTATAAGCCAATATACTGGGATGGGAGACTGCATTATAAACCTGGTTAATTATAAGCATGTTATTGCCCACATATTGGATTTTTAAGGAACTAAATGGTGCGGTCGCTAACGCTTCCTCGCATTTAATATCAAATATGTTAACAATAACTTGTATCACGGATATGTATCAGTGTAATAACACAGGGTATTAAATATCATAATACGCTAGTGTAATAAATATGCAAATGAGACCTGACAGAATATACGTTTGGCGATGATACCAGCTTCGATGTGTACTAATGATGTGCTTATGCTGCAAATATAATATAACATTTGTGTCGACATAATAAGAAAGTTATTAAACTAGTTGACTGATTTAAACAAAAAATCGACATAGCTTCGAATCTTATGAATTCTATAAACCCGTTTAATAATTATGATATTAAATCATCACTCATGTAAGATCCTCTATACAATGCCCGTTCGCGATTGTAAAACACATATACGTGTCTTGGAGCGGTCAGATGCCAACATTACAGTGCCATCTCTCTTAATCGGACATAACAAACATTACGAGAGGTGATCAACAAATACATGAACGTGAACCTTTGCTATATATTGAACATTTTATGTGATACAAACATTACAATTAGACCGGAAGAGTAAGCGATACAGTGGGGTCAGCGTGTAAGTGCACACACGAACGAGCACGACATGTTGGAACTTAGTGTGTGCACTTACACGCTGACCCCACTGTATGCAAAGTTCATGTGCCTTATGAAATTAGCTACCTTACAAACACGCGTTGAAAACATACATCTCGTGCATGTCGGCGCAACTCCGCGACGTTACTGACGTCAGAGCGCCACGTTGTCGTAAGTGACGTCGAGCAATATTGAGGCTACCTTCCTCATTCTGTTTCTGTATCAGTCAGTGACCTGGGAAATCATAAGAAATACATCTGCAAATACTCGACTGTTTCGTAAATCCATCTATTTTGATAGACGGCTATTATTGTGAACGGTCGGTTGTTGTCATTACAGTCCCATATTGGCGCTACATGTACGTGTTTTGCGTTCACAATGACGTTTGCGTTTCCTTCCGCTGTTCACAAGCTACGGATCCCCGCAGCGTACATGGATTTTTTATATTAATTCGTTCCCACGAAATAATAATTCATTCGCTCAATTTAACAATTCGTTCCCTCGAATTAACAATTCGTTCCCACGATATACCAATTCGTTTCCTCGAATTAACAATTCGTTCCCACGAAATGACAATTCGTTCCATCAATTTAACAATGTTAAATTGAGGGAACGAATTGTTATTTCGTGGGAACGAATTAATAAAACAATGGATACAGAAATACACATATAATGTGCACCGTAAGACAAGTATTTTTAAACATGAACATGGCAACTTGTGCACAATTGCTTACGGACCCCGCAGGGGACGTATAATTTATTTTTCATTAGTTCGGTCCTACGAAATAACAATTCGTTCCCTCAATTTAACAAGTTAATACGTGGGAACGAATTGTTATATCGTGGTAACGAATTATTAATTCGAGGGAACGAACGAACGAACGAATTCGGGGGAACGAATTGCTAAATTGAGGGAACGAATTGTCATTTTCTGGGAACGAATTGCTATATCGTGTCAACGAATTGTTAATTCGAGGGAACGACTTATTGAATTGAGGGAACGAATTGTCATTTCGTGGGAACGAATTGTTGAACAAAAATCCATGTCTCCTGTGGTGCTCCGTAATTGCTAGATGTATTATAGGAATGAATGGCCTTTTTGTTGAATTTATCGGGGTATAAACTTGGAAAAGTCGCGGGAATACTGGACGAAGGCCTCGTCCAGTATTCCCGCGACTTTTCCAAGTTTATATCCCCGATAAATTCAACAAAAAGGCCATTCATTCCTTATAATTCCAGCATTTGAAATAAATTCATCAAGAAAATGTGTTTATTTTCCGTTTTCTTAAGAATTATTTTACCTGCGCCTGACGATTACGGAAAGTAGTTCGGCATGGGAGTTTACTGGGATATAAATTTTGGACAGAGACTTGCTACGGACCAATCAAATGTTAGGGAATTGTGTAAATATTTTTGTGCTGGAATTATATTGGTGTAAATGTTTAGGATTCTGCACTATGTAATAAGTAAACTATAGCAACAGTCCACGTATTTCTTTTATCACCCCTCTTATATTGGCTAGATACAATTACATGGTAGGAAATGTTTTTAGATTGTTTACGCCATTTTCTTCATTTCTTCTCGAAAGTATATGTTGTTACCACTCATCTGAACCGTCTCGACGAGACGGTTCAGATGAGTGGTAACAACATATATTTGTATGAAGAAAGTAACCAAGAACATTTTTCCAATAAAAAGCATTGTATCAATATACTTCAATGGGTTTATACCAATATAGAAGCAATATTAGTTTCTTGATTTCAAAATACTTGAATAGTTTGCTTGAAGTCCAGCAGCTTGATTGCGAGTTGACATTGCCAATTGTTTTTCAGAAACGTTTATAATATTGGCAATATAAACGCAGTCGGTTATGCACAGACTAGTTGTTGCTACACTGCACTCAAACACAGTTAATCATTTTGTTCATGGCGTCAGGTGTCACATAAATGAACGCCTGTTAAAAAATAATTTTCCCAGATCGTGGATATGCGTATTTTATTTATGTCATTTAATCTCTCCACCAATTGATGTTAAGTTCATTTTTTAGTAATTTATCCACATGACGTGTATTATGCTACCACGTTTAGAGTGGTACGTAGCGGGGTGGAACGATGGCATTAATATGCGACTTTAATTCCAGCTAATACCGATAAATAAAAAAAAAATACAAGTTACATGTCTACGTAACATAAATAGCGGATCATATATGTGGCTGTGACTGAAGAAGGGAGGCTTAGAGGTTTTGCGATCAGTGTAGCTCCTGATCAAATAGCACAGTATCGTAGCCTGATAGCGATCTGTATTGCGTGCTGAATTGCTGTGCGGATGCACTGGCTGATCTGGATCTACACTGATCGCCAAACCCATAAGCGCCATTTCTCCACCCGCAGCCATATATGAGTGATGATTTAATATGATATAAATCGGTAACCGAGTTTCATAAATAACATATTAAATCTGCACAAATGTTTTAAACTATTATTAAATAAGAACATACTAAGTCATTGAAACTGCACTGTATTATGATTTTAAGACACTGGATTTGTTCCTGGCTCTACAAACGTATCGTCGATTGCCTATCATTTACACATCATTTTCGTTTTTATTATTAAAAAACCCCGATGTTTTCGTTGGTGTTTAAACCAACGAAAATATAATTAATTTTCTAGTTAATTATTAAACAACGAAAACGACGTCAACGGGACGCATTGAAAGACGACGGAATTGCAAACCGGGTATTTTAACGAAAATATCATTTTCACCTACAAAAGCAAAACGATAATGGTTTGGATGCATATCCTTGCACAAAACGATCGTTTGCACTGCGTTTTCCATTCGTTTTCGTTTGTTGAAGGTTCGTTTTCGTTTGTTGAAGGTTCATTTTCGATGTTACACTAGTAGAGGATGTGGCCAAAACACATGTACAGTGAAACCTCTCTAAACCGGACATCAAGAAAACGCATGTGATCGCATTTTTGATGAGTTTCTTGGTAATTTATTCCAGGTGATAATGTCCGTTCGTGATCGCATAACACACAACTATGGCTCAGAATGATTAGCCTGGTTTACAGTGAAACCCCTCTAAGCCGGACACGCTGGGAACCTCCCAGGGTGTCCGGTTTAGAGGGGTTTCACTGTATTGGCTTTTCCCTAGTGTAGCGTCATAAAAAAATGCATTTCGCCGTGGCAACTATATGTACATGTAATACATCGGCAACAGTAACGGAATGATACCGAATGCAGATATCCATTATTATGTACCCATTCATATCAAGGTGCATGATCACGTGGTTACAACAACAACAACAATGGTTGAACGTGTTGAAAGCGCTCCCACTGCAAAGTAAATAGAGAATAGTAGGTTAGTCCCATTCACGGCACTTACCTACTATTCTATTTATCCAGTCAACACCTACAAATGGCTGTAAAATGCAAAAATTGTATTGACTGGATATCAAAAATGTTTCACGGCACCGTGTTTCACGGCACATACGCACTGTGTTGACGGGATAAGTATTATTTGATATTTTCCTTAATAGGCAACTGTGTTGATGACATATGGCGCAGCAAACGCGTCTTCATGAGCTACATGTTGGTGGTCCCGGGAGTTCGGCACATACGTATGTCGTAGATCTTCGCAACAACGACAGAAGTTTGGGCCAAAGAACCGAGACCTCAAAATGCAGCTTAACAATACGTGTCTGATGCGCCATATTTCATCAAAATCCGTTACATAATACAATAATTATAAAAGAATACGTACTTGGATATGGAGGGCTTCGGGAAGTTTCAGTACTTGTTGTTGTTGTTGTAACTACGTGATCATACACCTTGCCTATGTTGGTCACCAGCTTTCGGCGTCATCTTTTAAAATAAAGTGGAACCCCTCTAAACCGGACACACTAGTACACCATAGTGCTTATTTTATATGAGTTTGAATGCAATTTATTTCATATTGTACTATCTGTTCATGACTGAAAATGACAAAAATTGGTCATCGAGTGCTTATAATAGGAACCCCTGTAAACCGGACACCCTTGGTGTCCGGTTTAGAGAGGTTCCACTGTAGCGTGAAATGATAGTATGAGAATTGTACAGAGCAATTATACATAGTATATGACATATGGGAATTTGAAAGTCGGGGTCAATTTTGTTTATCCATCCCCGATATATTATACATCGTAAAGGTTGTTAAAGGCACGCAAGCATGTTTGTTTGTTTGTTTGTTGGGGTTTAACGGCCTATCAACAGCTAAGGTCCTTTAAGGCCGGGTCAATGGGTTTAGTACTAAATCCCTTATATTACATGCACTAGTGCATGTACATGTTCAAGTACATGTACAAATGGGGGGGGAGGGGAGGATCCCAAAATCAGAACTGAAAATATGCAATAAAAAATCAGAATAATCCTGATCTGATGCCAGGTCCTCGCCACACCAGAATATCTTGGCCTCTCCCAAAAGCAGTAGGATCGGTAATAATCTTACTACTTTTATAATGGTCACGCAAGCATGTGACTATAACGTACATCTAGCATTATTCGTCTGTTTCTCTGTGTTCTAAACACAGTTCGGCGAACTGTAAACATTTTGCCATCCCTCCTGCGCGTCAGTCACCTGTGAGATCGCATTGTATTGCACGAGACATGGATTTTTTTATTAATTCGTTCCCACGAAATAGCAATTCGTTCCCTCAATTTAACAATTCGTTCCCTCGAATTAGCAATTCATTCCCTCGAATTAACAATTCGTTCCTACGAAATAACAATTCGTTCCTTCGAATTTACAATTCGTTCCCACGAAATAACAATTCGTTCCCTCAATTTAACAATTGAAACAGCTTCAAAGTAGATCAAAGGCGTTGTGCGCTCAGCTGGGCACCAAAACAATTCGTGGGAACGAGTTGTTAATTCGAGGGAACATGTTGTTAATTCGTGGGAACGAAATGTTATTTCATGTGAACGAATTGTTATTTCATGGGAACGAATTGTTATTTCGTGAGAACGAATTGTTATTTCGTGGGGTCGAATTAATAAAAAAGAAGTATACGTCCCTTGCGGGGCTCCGTAGTACGGCCATGTCTCTATGTTGTTTTTAATTTTTATTTTTAACGATCTTACTTTTTTGTTCAATATGAAGACCAAAGCATCGACGGTGATCGCGAAGTTGAATCGCTGTTGTGGCAAATTATGCCCAGGAGCGATATTTTCCGAGTATGAAATTTCGGAAATTTTCAACTTCATTTACGAATAAACATTGTGCCATGCGTTACATTATCACATTTGTTGAATGGCGACCATTGTAGGTCATGATCATGCGCAGTCTGATCATGACCTACACTGGTCACAACTAAAATATCCCATTCAGTTAGCGAGTGACATATTGTGTTATTCCGTTTTTACGATTAATTACTATTCATTTTAGATACAGAGAAAATAATGAATGCGTATTTTACAACGGTTACATAAGGTAATTATAAAAACAGCGCAACCACAAAACATTGTAGTCTGGTACCACTTCAGATAAGGGGAACCAGATTTAGCACGCGCTCGCGTAGACGCTTAATGAAAACGGTTGCTATAACACTTGAGCGCGCGTACGACCGAGAATATTTCGAGTCGTCTTTGCATTCTTTTGTCAGATCTAGACATTTTTTGTTTCGCGTATTGTTATTAGCATTTTAGAATTGTAATGTTCATACTTTTTGCTTATCTGGTTTTGTTTCTTAGTATTTCAAGTTGTTTTTATTGTATTCGTTGTGTCCATTTCATTGAGTTATACATGACTAAATACTAATTAAAGCTACATTCCCAATCAGTAGGCACTACATGTTCTTTATATCAGAGACATCATCTGGGACATTTTCTGGCAGAATACACATTCATTTACCATGACCCCATTATTGGCATTATTGTACATTTTATATCAGACGTAAATGTCACAAATTTAGCGACGTCATTCAAAACAAAATGGCGGCGTCCACGCTAGGTAGATTCGGTATTGTATCTGATTAATTGCCGATTCTGTTTGCGATGAGCTTCAATATTGGCTGGCTTTAAACTCCACAGTTGTCATAATAAGCAGTACAATCATAATGGACTTGTCCGTGTCGTTGGTTACGTCTGTAAACATGGACAAAATTCAGCTGAATCGACAGCGATTTTAAAATTCTCCGCCATCTTGAATTTGCTGTTGAGACTGACCAATCAGAGGCCGCGATCAGGGGTCAAAGGTGGAAAAATAAAGGCAAAAACGGCACTTCATGTATATTAGGCTACTTCAGGTATATTAGGTTACTTCAGATATAAATAGCATTTATTCAACCCCCTTTATTATGCTCCATGGAGCAATGGTTGCGGTATAAATACATGTTACAGGCAACTGCGAGAATACATACACATAATTATGTTAACGGTGGCCGAAATTATTGTACATACATACATAACTTGGAAAAGTCGCGGGAATACTGGACGAGGCCTTCCGGCCTTCGTCCAGTATTCCCGCGACTTTTCCATGTACATAGTAGGACGATATGTACATAATGCATTAACTTATACATTCGCTTTGCAGAAGACTATACAGTCGAACCTCCCCGAACGGCCACCTCTCTACAACAACACCCTCTCTGTAACAGCCGCTATTTTGTATCCCAAATGGATGATTTCTTCTGTATCTAACCCTTCGACTGCTGAGCATGAGCATTGTCCTCTGATGTTGCTTTTGCATTCTTTTTAAATAAAACATGTTTTGACAGCACTTTAGAATCATTTCCATTGGAAATGATTCTAAAATGCTGGCAAAGCATGTATTTGATGAGAATTATCGAATAAAATAAATAAACATCAGACGATACAATTTAATTCAGCATTAACCTCCCTACAAAAGCCACCTCTCTACAACAGCCAGTTTTACGTCTTCCCATGGGTGGCTGTTGTAGAGAGGTTGCACTGTACATTATTCTTAAAAGAATATCCTGTATACATATTTACATTGAACTGTCCAGGGCCCGTTTCACTAAATTTCGTACGACTAAAATGTTCGTAAGTGCAAACTTAAGATCGTCTGTAAATTTCAATTGATGAATTTACATTTATTGAGCATAGGCTGTATATGCAGCCTCTGATCAATAAATGTAAATCCAATAATTGTTTGCAAGAAAACATTGTTAATGTGAAATTTGCAGACTATCATAATTTTGCACTTACGAACATATTAGTCGTACGAAGTTTAATGAAACGGCTCCCTGCTCTGCATTTCGGAAATTTATTCCATTTCTCACTAAATTATAATTTACAAAATTCAGAAATATATATTTCGGAGTAAAACGCTTTTTTATAAATTTTGGCGGTTCACTTTCCGCCAGAATGCAAACATCCTATTCGAATTCCGTCAATTAGATCAGATATTTTTACATTTATTGTATTTTAGGCTAAGTTCAAAGACATATTTGAAAACGTAAATCATGTTTTGGATTTAATGTCTACCGTTCGTTCTAAGCCTGAATAGTAAAAAAAAAAAAGCAACATAATATGTGCACACAAAACATCGAAACTCCATTATAAGTACGAGACAAACGTCAAAATAACGTCGAAAATCTTGGCTAGAAAACGGCGATTTTCTTTCTTTATGCCGGGGGTTATGAGCAGACTGTCAAGCAAAGGCGCTCGTATATCTTAATTACCAAGCCTCATCCCAATATAAGTATAGTCATAATTGAGGACGCGACTGGAGAATGGGGCTTATTGGATTTGTGACCAGTGTAACTCCTTATCCAATAGCACACTTATGTAGTCTACTAGCGATTTGTATTGCTTGTAAGAAGCGTACCGAGTGTTTCAGTGATGGAATGGCGAACAGTGCAGTGTAACTCATTATCAAAAAGCACACTTCTGTAGTCTACTAATGATCTGTATTGCTTGTTAGACGCGTGTCGAGTGTTTCATTGATGGAATGGCGAACAGTGCAGATCCTGATCAGACTGTGCGGATGCACAGGCTGATCTGGATCTACACTGGTCGCAAATGACCATAAGACCCAGTTCTCCAGTCACAGCCATAATTGATGAAATACATGGGAAAACGCACATTGAACAATGTTCAAACCTAGCAGATTGTTTTACTCAGCACACCCGTCCCGCAAGGGACGTATAATTATTTTGTTCATTAATTCGTCCCCTGGAATTAACAATTCGTTCCCACGAAATAACAATTCGTTCCCACGATATAGCAATTCGTTCCCACGATATAACAATTCGTTCCCACAAATTAACAATTCATTCCCACGAAATAACAATTCGTTCCCACAGGAACGAATTGTTAATTCGTGGGAACGAACTGTTATATCGTGGGAACGAATTGTTAATTCGAGGGAACGAATTGCTAATTCGTGGGAACGAATTGTTAATTCGAGAGAACGAATTGTTAAATTGAGGGAACGAATTGTTATTTCGTGGGAACGAATTAATAAAAAAGAGTGCATGTCACCTGAGGGGCTCCGTAAACTTGCATACAGACACCACTGTATATGACGACATACGTCTTTATGCGCACGGAACGATGGGAACGTCTTCTCTATTTTCATTTCTCAACATATGTTTTTACCACTATTTTTAATCGCCCCGATGCCAATTGGTTCAACGGTTTAAATGAGTGGTCATAGCACATACTTTCGTTGAGAAATAAGAAAAGTAGAACAGAAAGTATTTCAAAATGTGCATAGACCTGAAAGCGTAATCCGAATTTAATGCACATCTGGTTAGCCATATACATATACGCATGGTATTAGCGCAGGTTTCTCGTGGGCTGGCACTAATTTGACTTATTACCGGCGGGGGTAGTTGAGATGAGTTTAAACGCACATATAATTAAAACATATGACAATGCCAATCATAAATAATAGATCGGGAAATGAGGAGCACGGCTCTCTAGCGTATCCACCGTACTGCGGTTACGGTATTCATACGCCAAATGATGCCGTAAAGTGCCAATGGGCAAAAACAAAAAGTCCTATACAAATAAAAGCCACATAGACAGTTGTCTTGCAGATCCTGATCAACGGTTGTATACGTATGTTTCTGAAAACTGTTAAGGTGTTTTCTTACTTCATTTTCAAGAACATTTGAAGGATATTTAAAAATGCACGAACATGATGTTCACGTGATGCAAACATTGTTAGAGCCGGTGTAAAACTCATAAGACCTAGAGTGGTCAGACCAGATTGCATTTGAGTTTGAGTAACTGAACCCATGTTTTATTTAGCTTAGATCCAGTGCAGATAGCTTGCAGGTTATGGAACAATGGGTTATGTAACATCCATATACAATGAAAGTAGCAGAGAACTGGATATAGACTGAATACGCGGTTGAATAATGTAGTAAATTGAGTTTATTCAACTGCCATTTTGAAATACCTGATTTATTTCCCGAGACATATGGAAATCCGACAAAGAAACTCGTTTCTTTGTCGGATTTACACATGTCAAGGGAAATAATTCCGGTACTGTATTTGAAAATGTGTAATAAATTGTATATTACATTCTCTTACGAAAAATGGGACATGCTCTTAGACCAGCTTATAACGTTGCCAAAATGGACAATTTTGACGTTTGTGTATGAATTGTTTCTTCGCCACAAATGACGTAAAACATGACGTCAATTACGTCTAGCGAACGTCTGGGAGGAAATATTTCCCTCAAGGAAATGGATCCCTCCAGAATCAGTGTAAATCACTAGGTAGCATGTTATGTAAGTATGTACTGCTTTCTAATCTTCTATATTACTCTACTACAGAAGATGGGCGCGTCTGCGCATGCTAAAGTTGCGGATGTTACGAACCAATCAGTGTCGCCCAACGCTGATATATACTGGGAATTATATTGTAAAAGTAAATCCGCAGATGAAGGAATGAAACAGCCAAACAATTCCTGTTAACAAGTTAATGTAATGTAAGACATTAGATGTCAAAATGACCAGATGAGCAGGTTACATTAGATGATCCGAATTCCTCTTAGTAGCGCGCATTACATGTAACTCTGCAAAACTCCCGTACCGTCCGTACGGTACGGGCGATATACAGAGTTACTGCCCGCAACTAAATGTCCATGTATATACGATTGATTGTATGTCAACTTGTATGGATGGCAAATTGTATGGCAAATTGTTGGCAAATTGTATGGCAAATTGTATGGATGCAAAATTGCATGGCAAATTGTATGGCAAATTCTCAGCCAACCGATGGAATTAGACACATATATAATATACGCGAGGTGGTAATTAGACTTTGATTTTCAAATTACAAGGCGGTTGCATTGTGTCTCACTCACCTCCCCAACCCGGCCCGGGCGGGGCTGATATGAATTTGAGAATATAAGGTTCGACCATGACCAGCCGTGGGTACATGTAAACGTTTGCCGTAGGCCGCGGGTTCAAGCAGTTCCCGAGTGCCACGGCAAGCGTTTACCCACAACTGGACATGGTCGAACGTTATTGTTATATTTCCGTTGGAAATATCGTGTAATTTGAGCATATATGCACTTACCGTTTCATTCAAACAGCTGATTGACATATACATATTACGGGGCCGCAGTACACGTCGCGTGATGCAGCCGCATCAGTTTCAAAACGTCAGTGCAGCCGTTGTGAAATCATCTGTAACCGAGTTCACAAACATTGCAAAGTATACTTTTCTAGCAAAGTATGCTTTGAGGGAGTAATCATTTATTTTTCCTGAAATGCATTATTTCATATTGAACTAACGACTGCATATGTTTGATGAATAAAAGCATGCATAATTATTACACTTAATTTATTACATTATCACAGCCAAAATGGCTGTGATAATGTAATAAATTCAGTATAATAAAAATTAATAAATTTATCAAAAAATTGAAAATTTCTCCCTCAAAGTATACTTTGCTAGAATAGTATACTTTTAGGCTACTGGTGACGTAATGGAGCGTTCTAGTAACGTCATGAGACACATGCATTACGTAGGTGTTGGTTTGGCCCCGAAATGAACATTGCTTATAGCCATGGTCAAACAGCACGCGCTGTATGTTTGAACACGGATGTGGGCGATGTCAAACAACGGCAATTATGTAACAATTAAGGTTTCTGCAGGGGTTCATGAAAATACAAAAGGTGTGCAATATAGAGAATAGTAGGTTAATGCCGTGAATGGGAAAAATATCTGGCAAGGCTTAGGAAACGGGACCGTTTCCGTGCCGCGCCAGATATTTTCCCATTCACGGCACTAACCTACTATTCTATTTATCCCGTCAACACCTACAACTAGCTTTAAAATGCAATACAAATAACCCCAGCCACCGCACATATTCATACGCAGTGATTAGGTCGTATTGACAGGATATAAAAATGTTTCACGGCACCGTGTTCTACGGCACATACGCACTGTGTGGACGGTATAAAACTACTTGTTCGGAACTGTGTCAGCGCCCGCGGGAGTGTTCGTGACACACGCCCACCCCAAGGCGGCCGTCCCACCAGCAGCTTCTTTATTGCGATAGTGTACATATATCACTGTGTTTGTACGGAGTTGTTATGGAAACGTCTGGTGCCAATGCTAAAATATATGTATATCCTAATTAGGAGATACTAAGTCCTTATTAGGAGATAGTAACTCCTAATTAGGAGATATTATCTCATAATTAGGACTTACTATCTCCTAATTAGGACTTAGTAACTCCTACGTAGGATGTATTGTCTCCTAATTTGCAGTTAATGTCTCATAATTAGGACTTACTATCTCCTAAAGAGGAGTTAGTATCTCCTAATTAGGAGATATAACATTGTTTAGCATTGACACATATGGTAAGTCCTAATTAGGAGATATACGTCCTAATTAGGAAACACTAACTCCTAATTAGGAGATACTACATCCTTATTAGATATAGTAAGTCCTAATTAGGAGATAATAACTTCTAATTAGGAGATAATACGCCCTAATTATGAGATAGTAAGTCCTATAGTAAGTATCTGAGATAAAGATATTTTTTATCATTGGCACCAGGAGGCCGTTTCACTAAACTTCGTACGACTAAAATGTTCGTAAGTGCAAAATTATGATAGTCTGTAAATTTCACATTAACATTGTTTTCTTGTAAATAATTATTGGATTATCATTTATTGAGCATAGGCTGCATATGCAGCCTATGATCAATAAATGTGAATCCATAAATCGAAATTTACAGACGATCTTAAATTTGCACTTACGAACATTTTAGTCGTAAGAAGTTTAGTGAAACGGGCCCCAGGACACTTGCATAAGTTGTTGAATTTGTTGCTCTGTTATGAAATTTCAATCAATGTTGTTTTTATGTTGTTATGTTGTCATTCTTCACCGTACCCCATTGCAATGACTACGTGTCCGGACAGATGTCAGCGCCCAGTGGACTGTTCGTGACACGCGCCCTCATCTCATTGTCATGCATACGTAATAGGAATACAAACACAGTGTTAACCCTTACACCGCTATCCTATCTTAATATTTGTATCGTCTGCTGTTTATTTTCTATCTTCCATTTTTATCATCAAAAAAATGCTTTGACAGCACGTTAGAATCATTTACAACATGCGTTGACAGCACGTCAGAATTATTTCCATTGGAAATGATTCTCAAGTGCTGTTCAAACATGTTTTTTTTTAGAAATAAGGCAATATATAAAAGCAACAACCGACGACAATTGTTGTCAGTAGCGGTCTCAGGGTTGATACATTAATATTATTTAATAATGTATATTTTAACAAAACACTTTTTTATTGCATGACATCATTTCACAAGAAAAATACATAAAGAAATGTGACAATGTGTCCTTACTGTACATGTATAGCGAACATGCCAAAGTATGCCAAACCAAATTATCTCCCCTGCATATCATAGTGTCTAATCGTACATACTTGAAAATAACACATATTCTTTTTCATCAAATACAATGGTGTGATTTATATTCCTCAAAGTGTGTTTTCCAGGACAGCAATAGCGGATATGCATAACCAAATTAACTCCCCTGTTAATTACAGTATATGATATTACATAAAGCGGGCAAAAATGAAACCAGTTGGAATTTGATCAAATAATTGTGTGTGTTTGGTTGATAATGATAATTTGTAGTCCATAATGCGAAATGCCACATCTTGTATATCGCGAGACATCTTTAATCCTTAGAATGCGGGAAACGCATATTATGGGAACTTTTTCTGATTATCATTTCACAACACAAAATAAAGAAATGTCATCAAATTATCTCCCCTGCATATCACAGTTTCTGATAGCATGTACTTGACTATAAAGCAGGTTTTTGGGAATGTGATCAAATACAATGGTACGATTGATTTATATAATTATGTCATATACTTTGCATGAAACGAATCAACACATATTGGACATTTGAGACATTATCTGTGAAACTGTTACTTTAACTATTTGCATGCTGGCGGCGAAAATATCCGCCAAACGAATTAGGAGTATATGTTTTATTTCTCTCTGTAAATATGTCTTGAAATTCCATTAGCCTGGAAATGATCTATATTGCTTGTTAGAAGCACGCCGTGTGTTTCATTGATGGAATGGCGAACAGTGCAGATCCTGATCAGACTGTGCGGATGCACAGGCTTATCTTGATCTACACTGGCCACAAAACCCATCAGCCCCGTTTCTCCAGTCACAGCCACAAGTATGCCCCGATAACAAATTCAATCCACCGGTGAGCCTCCGATCACTGGAGATGGTCGAGTTCTACCTTTACGTCCATATTTCGTTCTTTACGCGTTTGTGAATTGTTGTGTACACCGCCGCACCTAGAAACAAAATTGCTACCCACCTCCATACCTCTCACGAGGGTAGCAATTTAACCCCATCTCTTTAATGTAACACATGGAAGAGTGATTTTTGCAATCGGTTACCCGGCGTGTTAGCGATATAAAACTATCAAAGCTGTATCAATAAACTATTAATAAAGAACATACACATGCAGCAATTGGTTATTTTACCGTGTCAATGTATTTATCTGACATTTACATGTACATCTGGTATTTGAAAGCTTCATTTCTTTATGTTGAATGCTGAACAACAACAAGAGAAGAGATGGCTTCCATGACTAGTTCTACATCAAAGATTATTTGTTTAAAGGTATAAAATATAATTGACCTACATGCAACAGGTTTGGGTATGCACTTAGGTTGCTCACATTTTTTGAATGGGTCAAATTGTAGCCGTAGATAACATATCGGAGGCACATTATTGTAGCTACACCGCACCGTGCTATGCATCAGGCACAGCCAATCAAACTGCTTGATTGTACGGAGCCCCACAGCGGACATAGATTTTGTTTACTAATTCGCTCCTACGAAATAACAATTCGTTCCCTCAATTTCACAATTCGTTCCCTCGAATTAACAATTCGTTCCCACGATATAAGAATTCGTTCCCTCGAATTAACAATTCGTTCCCACGAAATGACAATTCGTTCCCACGAATTAACAATTCGTTCCCTCGAATTAACAATTCGTTCCCGTGGGAACGAATTGTTATTTCGTGGGAACGAATTGTTAATTCGAGGGAACGAATTGTTAAATTGAGGGAACGAATTGTCATTTCGTGGGAACGAATTTATAAAAGAAAAAGAATTCTACTTCCCCTGCGGGGCTCCGTATGATTGCGAGTTGATGTTGCCAATATATGCTTAGAAACGTTGACATATTGGCAAGATTAACGCAGTCGGTAGTGTATGCTTTCATTCTTAATTCAAAATTTTACATCCGCCATTCTTTGCCTGGTCACGTGACCGGATAACAGTCATGTCCAGAGTTCCACTTTGTTAGCCGGATTCCAACACCAGTAGCCTATTTCACCAACATTGCAAAGTATCCTTATCTAGCAAAGTATACTTTCAGGGAGAAATTTTCAATTTAAGGATAAATTTATAAATTTTTATTATACCGAATTTATTACATTATCACAGCCAGTTTGGCTGTAATAATGTAATAAATTCAGTATAATAATTCTGCATATTTTTAATCATCAAATTTATGCAGTCGTTAGTTCTATATGAAATAATATTTCAGGAAAAATAAATGATTACTCCCTCAAAGTATACTTTGCTAGAAATGTATGCTTTGCAATGTTGGTCAAATAGGCTACAGGTGAAGTCTAATAAAGTACAAGGATTTAAAAACATCAAATGCGTTGTTGTTGTTTTTTTCTTCTTTGCCGCATCAAACTTTGAAGTGGAATTAGAAATACTTTCATTTCCTGCGCGTAAGTGCTTTGGCACAAAAGTCATCATATTTACCGTTATTTTTTATATGAGCACAAAGTATGTAGCAGACATGTGTTGGTTATCATTACAAATGGGACCGGCATACATGTATTATCGCCTTGCTGTTTGTTTAATATGAAAAGGAAACTATTTTATTCAATTTAAGGTGTCGACAGTTGACTTATATGGCCCATATGAGGTGACGATAGCAGCATCATATATCTGTCTAATGTATTAATATAAGATATATATACAAGTATGTCCTAGAAATATGCACGCTAACCGACGCATGGAGTTTATACACCACCGCCCGCGCTAATCTAGTCAATATTATATTTAATTTTTTTTTTAATATTGTACCTGAAATCAAGCAGCTAGATCGGCTGAGCCTGGTAACGATCTAGTTTGCTTGTTAGAACAATGGCGGGTGTTTCATTGATGGACTGTGCGAATGCACCCATACATGTAAGCCCAATTTCTCCATTTACAGCCACAAATAATGAATCTACGATTCTGGTGGCCGTTTCACTAAACTTCGTACGACTAAACTGTTCGTAAGTGCAAATTTATGATAGTCTGGAAATTTCAATTGATGGATTTACATTTATTGAGCATAGGCTATGCTCAACAAATGAAAATCCAATAATTGTTTACAAGAAAACATTGTTAATGTGATATTTTGCACTTACGAACATGTTAGTCGTACGAAGTTAGTGAAACGGGCCCCTGATTTGGCGTTAGGTGCGAATCATTACAAAATATCAAGTCAACGCTTTTAATAGTTGTATACACCCATAATACTGCATCTCGGCTTTGTGTAGAAACACGCGATGTAGATGACATCACGTGGTGGCTAAACATACATATACATGTATATAGTCGTGACTGGAGAAATAGGGCTTATTAGTGACAAATGTAGATCCAGATCAGCTAGCAATATAAATCGTTATCTGGCTACAGTAATGTGCTATTTGATCAGGTGTCCGAGCTACTCTGGTCACAAGCTCCGAAAACCCCATTTGTCCAGTCCCTCAGCCAAATATATATAAATGGGTTTTGTGCAATCAATATTATCAAACATTAAGTGTATTTTATCTAAATAATAAACAATGTAATCCTCGTGATTTTATTGCGAACAAAAAGTTTATATGGGAGTTTAAAATGCCGGCTGAAACAGATTTTCAAAAATAAATTTCGTCGTAAGTTATTGTTTTATGATGTGTGGACCAATTTTCGAAATTTAACTTTTGTTTTCTCTTCATCCATGTTGGCCCATGTTAAACTGCCATAGGAAAATTGTTGTTGTTTTTTTACAGTATCAATATTTGATGGATTTTCAAAACATTTGTTGAAGTCGCATAGGCTTTCACATGTAATTGAAATATGCAAAAGCGTCCATAATTTAATGTGGAACGGACAGTCAATAATCACTGAAATCACTGAGCAATTTCAACACATTATTTTATAAAACTCAATCTGTTTTGCCAGTACGCCGGAATTCATGAAATAATATAATTAGACAGTATTGTACAAACTGGGCTTTCACAGTGTAATAACACACTGTAATAACACACTGTAATAACACACTGTAATACACATCATAATACACTAGTGTAATAACACAGTGTAATACACATCATAATACACTAGTGTAATAACACACTGTAATGCACATCATAATACACTAGTGTAATAACACAGTGTAATACCAATCATTATACACTAGTGTAATAACACACTGTAATACGCATCATAACACAGTGTAATACACATCATAATACACTAGTGTAATAACACACTGTAATACACATCATAATACACTAGTGTAATAACACAGTGTAATACCAATCATTATACACTAGTGTAATAACACACTGTAATACGCATCATAATACACTAGTGTAATAACACAGTGCAATACACATCATAATACACTAGTGTAATAACACAGTGTAATACACATCATAATACACTAGTGTAATAACACACTGTAATACGCATCATAATACACTAGTGTAATAACACAGTGTAATACACATCATAATACACTAGTGTAATAACACAGTGTAATACACATCATAATACACTAGTGTAATAACACAGTGTAATACATCATAATACACTAGTGTAATAACACAGTGTAATACACATCATAATACACTATGTAATTAACACAGTGTAATACACATCATAATACACTAGTGTAATAACACAGTGTAATACACATCATAATACACTAGTGTAATAACACAGTGTAATACACATCATAATACACTAGTGTAATAACACAGTGTAATACACATCATAATACACTAGTGTAATAACACAGTGTAATACACATCATAATACACTAGTGTAATAACACAGTGTAATACACATCATAATACACTAGTGTAATAACACAGTGTAATACACATCATAATACACTAGTGTAATAACACAGTGTAATACACATCATAATACACTAGTGTAATAACACAGTGTAAATCACACATAATACACTAGTGTAATAACACAGTAATATACATCATAATACACTAGTGTAATAAGACAGTGTAATACACATCATAATACACTAGTGTAATAACACAGTGTAATATACATCATAATACACTAGTGTAATAAGACAGTGTAATACACATCATAATACACTAGTGTAATAACACACTGTAATACGCATCATATCATAATACACTAGTGTAATAACACAGTGTAATACACATCATAATACACTAGTGTAATAACACAGTGTAATACACATCATAATACACTAGTGTAATAACACAGTGTAATATACATCATAATACACTAGTGTAATAACACACTATAATAACACAGTGTAATACACTAGTGTAATAACACACTGTAATAACACAGTGTAATAGCACGGTGTAATACAAATCATAATACACTAGTGTAATAAATATACAAATGAGACCGCTACAGAAAGCATGTTGTGTGATCAGTACAGCTTCAATTAATGCTTCTTAGCTTATGCAATAAATAGAAAGTATCATATGTGTTGATTTAAATGATTTTTATTAAACTTGTTGACTGAATTCATAAGAAACGAGGCATAGCCTCGTTTCTTATGAAATCAGTAAACTCGTTTAGTAAATATCATATTAAATCATCACTCATCCACGTACTACGGAGCCACCCAGGGGACATGAATTTTTTTATTAATTCGTTCATACGAAATAACATTCGTTTCCTCAATTTTCGTTCGCTCGAATTAACAATTTGTTGCCACGATATAGCAATTAATTTCATCGAATTAACAATTCGTTCCCACGAAATGACAATTCGTTCCCTCAATTTAATAATTCGTTGCCTCGAATTAACAATTCGTTCCCACGAATTAACAATTCATTTCCGTGGGAACGAATTGTTATTTCGTGGGTACAAATTGTTAATTCGTGGGAACGAATTGCTAAATTGAGGGAAGGAATTGTTATTTAGTGGGAACAAATTGTTAATTCGTGGGAACGAATTGTTAATTCGTGGGAACGAATTGTTACATTGAGGGAACGAATTGTCATTTCGTCGGAACGAATTAATAAAAATAAATTCTACGTCCCCTGCTGGGCTCCGTACGATCATCTACTTACTGAACTACGAGTACATTAGAAAAACAAACCATTAAAACTAGCATTTACCGTTTCTTTCTTCACGCATAGAAAATACAAACTTAAGGTAATTACAAATATATTACCGGAAATATTACCGGAAATAGAACCAACACAGAGAAACAGGAGAAAAATATATCCTGGGAATTTCACGAAAGTAAGAAAAAAAAGTATTAAGTCTCTTCCTGTTCTAATAGATAGATGCAGCTTTTTATATCCCTAACGTTTCATTAAAATTATGAGAAACACTCGACCGATTCATGTACATGTAATTACCGGCAACATTTTGGAAGTACGCCGCACTTTAACCCTTTGAACACGAAAGCCCGCTATAGCGGGGTTTGCAAACAGTGCAGATCCAGATGAGCCGACTCGTAAAGGTACATGCCCACTCAGTAGGCACAACATGTTCTCCATATCCGAGGCATCATCTGAGACATTTTCTGGCAAAATAAACATTCATTCACCATTACCCCACGTAGTGATTGGCATTATTATACATTTTATATCAGACGTAAGTTTCCACACAGATATCAGTGGCGATAACCGTGTTTCATTAAAATGTTAACGGACATTACTATTTATTCCCTTTATTTATGTTTTGATGTGTAATTATCATACTTTATACTCTGTCAAAAATATTATTTGTTCAGGTGACGCATTTAATTAGTATAAATTATTAAAAAATATTATGCCTCATTTGCATATGAAAATAGCCAGATACCACCGCGCGTCACTATCAGTGCAATACATATTTATTAGCTGACAGTTGAAAATACCCAGTGTGATACAAATATCAATTAATAAAGATCTTCCTCCTTGATACTCGTATAATTTGAAAAGCAGATTTGGAATTTATGCGTAGTTGATGTCGAAATAATTGATATTTTGCACAATACCAGATCGCATGAACATGTTTATACAACAAGAAAAACCGTATTAGGAAATAAAAAAATAATGAAAGGAAAAATGAAAAATTATACGCTCTTGTTCTAATTTGAACTACGACGACACACTTTTGCATACGCTGAACGAGGAACACAACGCCTTAGACCACTGCGTTTGTGAGTCCAGAATGGACGTATTGGTGGACGTATTCAACTAAAGCATACATGCCTGTCAAACTCTTTGTTACCCAGTGCGTTGTTTTCGATCAAAAGTGAATGGCATTTTATAATGTAACAAAAGGTACGGGAACGAATCGCGAAAGGGCGAACGTATATGGCTACTAATATATGAACGTATATGAACGTATATGGCTACTAATCAGTTTTGATCACATGTGCTGGGTTAAAGCCAAAATTAACATGTTTCATAACTGTTTCGTAGTGAATGACCATTACGTTCCTCATAGTGTATTGGACGCCGTGGAGCAATGGCTCCGTGCAGGTCTTGACTTCTCCTTCGAGCCTACACGTATATGAGTTCGAATCCATAAGCAGATATTATTTTCATTGTCTTTTTATTGTGTTTCTACTGATTCAAATATTTATCATTTCTGTTGCGACCAACGTAGCCTAAGATCAGTGTCCGCATCAACACAGTATGCCTTTTATCTACGCATATTTTTTGCCATTCAGTTTGGAAGACACTGTTCAGAATAAAACTAACATTAGTAAACAATGCGTTACGTCGCTTGTATATGTTCGGAATTTCAACTTGGAAGGTCACATGAAGCTAGTATATTTGAATATGCAGCTTCGTACAATGGCACCGGCGAAATTTATAAATATTAAACTTTGTGATGATTAAAATTAATTTTGATTGTTGAATTATTATTTTTTACTTGATATTTGATTTTAATCAGAGTTTACATCGTATTAATTAATGAATGCTCATTCCAGGGCCATCTGACCTGTTCCCATTGGTCAGATATGGGCAAATACGAATTGAGGTTATGTTGTGACAGACACTAATCAAAACAAGCCTGAAGAGACATTTCTGGGAGTTTCAAGCTATAACTTATTCCAGAGAAAACGTATTGATGGCAATGGGTTTGCACCATGACAGGACATTTGCCTCTGGATGATGATTGAGAAAATATGCAACTTTAAGTCTCTACTTCCACAAGTGACATGGCACTGCAAGGTCCGAAAGTGGAAATTTCACGTTAGAATTTGATAATCTTAAAGAGGCTACACCGAGATAGTTCACATTCCTGCATAGGTAAGAAACACTAATAAAGCAGCATATTTGTGTTTATTTAAAAGCTTCTAGCGTGTCTTGTCCACAAATGTCGAACACATTTTGCTGTCTGCCCACATATTTGGAATATTGCATTAAATGCATACTGTCCGAGGGCGTGAATTGATAATTTTAAATTAACTGGTCACTGCCCCCTTACTATGGCATGTCAAACGTTGCAATATTGTATACAATTTATTTATGGTGTATAACATTTATTTATGGTGTATAAAATTAATTTATTGGGTATAAAAATATATTTGTTGGGTATAAAAAATATTTGATGTGTATAAAAACATATTTGATGGGTATAAAACATATGTATTGGGTATAAAAACATATTTGTTGTGTATAAAAAATATTTATGTGTATACAAACATATTCGATGTGTATACAAAATATTTGTTGTGTATAAAAACACATTTGATGGGTATAAAAAATATTATTTGTGTATAAAAAATATATGTTGTGTATAAAGACATATTTGATGGGTATAACAAATATTGTTGTGTATAAAAACATATTTGATGTGTATAAAAAATATTTGTTGTGTATAAAAATACATTTGATGGGTATAAACAATATTCATTCTACACAACAAATATTTTTTATACACAATAAATATTTTTTATACCCATCAAATATGTTTTTATACACAACAAATATTGTTTATACCCATCGAATATGTTTTTATACACATAAATATTTTGTATACACAACAAATATGTTTTTATACCCAATAAATATTTTGTATACCCATCCAATATGTTTTTATACACAACAAATATTTTTTGTACACATCAAATATTTTGTATACACATCAAATAAGTTTTTATACCCAACAAATATATTTTTATATCCAATAAATATTGTTTTATACCCAATAAATAAATGTTATACACCATAAATAAATTTTATACAATTTTGCAACGTTTGACATGCCATACCTTACCGCCACACATTTAATATTTTCTGCATCTCTCAATTTAAAAACTTACATAGCTACATTTCATAAGTGGATCACTCAGACAAAACACAATACTTTTATTAATATGTGCCGCTGTAATCATAGACATCACTGCATGCGCAATATAAGTCATGACCTCGCATGACCGGAATATGAACATGTAAATGCACATTGACGAAATCGGAACGTGCAATGTCGTTGCAACCACATAGCTGATAGTTGAAAATGTTCAGTGTAATACAAATATCATCTTCCTCCTTGATACTCGTATAATTTGCACAGCAAATTTGGAATTTATGGGTAGTCGATATCGAAATAATTGATAGTTTGCACAATACCAGATCGCATGAACATGTTTATGCAAAATGAAAAACCGTATTAGGAAATAAAAACAATAATAAAAGGAAAAATAAAAATTATACACTCTTGTTCTAATTTGAACTAGGACAACATACTATTGCATACGTTGACCGAGGAACACAACGCCTTAGACCACAGCGCTAGTGAGTCCTGAATGAACGTATTGGTGAAAGTATTCAACTAAAGCATACATGCCCGTCCATGAGGCCGGGTACCACGATTGAACGTACCCAAACAATTCGTGTCTAAGCCATAACATTCGAAAGACGATTTACAACTGGCCATTTTTAAAATGCGCCCACAGCAGAATGTATACGTTGTACAGCCTCGTTGCTTCTGTGAGCAATGACGGTAGTTAGGTGAAACTTATGATACACGTGGCTAGACCAAAGATGTCCAAAAGAAATATTTTCAAACTCTGTGTCATCAAGCGCTTTGTTTTGGATCAACAGTGGATGGAATTTTATAATGTAACGGGAACGAATCGGGAAAGGGCGAACGTATACTGCTACTAATCAGTTTTAATCACATGTGCTGGTTTCAAGCCAAAATTAACATGTTTCATAGCTGTTTCGTAGTGAATGCATGACCATTACATTCCTCATAGTGTATTGGACGCCGTAGTGCAATGGCTCCGTGCAGGTCTTGCCTGCTCATTCGAGCGTACACGTATATATAGTTCGAATCCCCAAGCAGATTTACTTCTCTCTTTTTTTTTAATTGTGTTTCTACTGATTCAAATTTCTGTTGCGACCAACGTATCATAAGATCAGTGTGCGCATCAACACAGTATGCTTTTTATCTACGCATATTGTTTGCCATTCAGTTTGGAAGACACGTTTCAAAACTAGCATTAGTATTCCTATTTTAGTGGAAGGGGCCAAGTGACTTTGGTGTGGTATGGACCTGGCACCAGGTCAGTTTATTCTAATTTCACGGCTGAATATATTTTTTCTCGATGTAAATATTCCGTTCCGATTTTGGGATCTTTCCCCCAATACAGCAGGTTAAAAAAACGGGATCGAATCCGTTTGCCCGGCCTTGCATGACCTTAGCTGTTGATATGCCATTAAACACCAATAAACAAGCAAATTGACAGTGCTGAAAATTATTGCCGTATTTATCCCGTCAAAACAGTGCGTATGTGCCGTGAAACACGGTGCCGTGAAACATTTTTGATATCCTGTCAATACGACCTAATCACTGCGTATGAATATGTGCGTTGGCTGGGATTATGTTTTTGCATTTTAAAGCCATTAGTAGGTGTTGACGGGATAAATAGAATAGTAGGTTAGTGCCGTGAATGGAAAAAGTATCTGGCGCGGCTCGGAAACGGGATGTGCTCGGCAGAGCCTCGCCCATCCTGTTTCCTAAGCCTTGCCAGATATGTGTTCCCATTCACGGCACTAACCTACTATTCTCTATGTACAGTACTCCCGGCATACAGATATGTGTTCCCATTCACGGCACTAACCTACTATTCTCTATGTACAGTACTCCCGGCATACAGATATGTGTATTCACGGCACTAACCTACTATTCTCTATGTACAGTACTCCCGGCATACAGATATGTGTTCCCATTCACGGCACTAACCTACTATTCTCTATGTACAGTACTCCCGGCATACAGATATGTGTTCCCTTTTGTATATGATCTTGTGTTGGATATATTTTATGTACCAAAATCAATCAATGTATCGTTCTTATAGAGAATAGTAGGTTAGTGCCGTGAATGGGAAAACTATCTAGCAAGGCTCAGGAAACGGGATGGGCGAGGCTCTGCCGAGCACATCCCGTTTCCGTGCCGCGCCAGATATTTTTCCCATTCACGGCACTAACCTACTATTGACAGGATACCAAAAATGTTTCACGGCAGCGTGTTTCACGGCACATACGCACTGTGTTGACGGGATAAACTGTGATTTCCAGCAGTTAAGATGGGAGTATTTAGTTTTCTCCAGTGTACATTTGTATGGCTCCTCATGTACGTCTTTGGCATTCTTGTATGTGAGGTTTTAATTTGGTTATACTCCTTGTATGAGTAATACGATTATTCCTAATCCTATTACTTTTAGGGGAAGGGGCCAAGTGACTTTGGTGTGGTATGGACCTGGCACCAGGTCGGGTTATTCAAATTTCACCGCTTAATATATATTTATTTCGATGTAAATATTGCCGTTAAGCACCAATACATCAATCAATTAATGCGATTGATAGTGATCTATAGTTACATGTTGTGTACATTGTGTTTGTTGAGTATGAAATATCACACTTTTGGTTTAACTAATCAGCAAATGGGTTGATCAATTAGATTCACTCAAATACTCCCAATGTGCCCAGTTTATATACACAACTGGAATACTGCTATTTCCCATACTGTTTGGCCAACATACTGCAGTGACGCTTGTTTCTATGAAATTGCCTACGTTCAGCAATACTTGTGTGTGCAATACTTGATTGAAGTCTTAAAGAGTCCAGTGTAAATTTTGATCACATGTGTGTTGCATGCGGTTGACAAGGAACATGTGAAGGGTAAATTTAACTATGAGTTTCGTCGTTGCCTGAATCCTATATCCGTGTTTTACCCCTCATGTACATTTTTGGCTTTCTTGCTGCTTGAGAGTTGAATCCAGTTATACAGATAATCAAAGTAATACATATCTGTACTAATCATATTACTTTTAGGGAGTCTGGCTAAGTGAATCTGGTGTTACGGGGACCTGGCAGCAGATCGGGTTATGCTACTGTCTGGCATGAATATACATGTATATGTTAGGGTCTGTCTATCTGTTCGTACGTTTATATTTTGGAAGTTTTTGTAAAAGTTTCTTAAATCACCTAGGGGCCCTAAGTGCGTTGACAGACCACATTTTCTAGTTTTCTGTAAGTATTCAGTTCTCAATTTGCGCTTCGACCCTGTTAACCCGGCATAAAATGACCATAGTTGTTCAATACCATTAAATACATAAATAATTGAGTGTATGTAATTTCAGTATGTAATATCATACAATCGACAAGGAAAACAGTCACAACGACTGTGCATTTCACACGTTCATAAATATTTGTTTTTCCGAGACTTAATCATGTTAATTAAAACTGTAGAGTCGAATATTATTTATTTTGATCGTAAGTTCATATATATACCTTTATTTCACTCAGTTCGTTACATGAACGAATACAAGAGGTAACAATCGATATCAATTTCAAGACACATATGGCATGGTTATGGTGAGCATGTACAACGAATGATAATACAAGTTGTATATGTATATTTTTAGATAATATTTGTCGTAAATTCGGGTTTATGCATTTTATAACAAAAAATATCGATGATTTTGTATGCGAGCCGATATGCCCATTTGAGTGGGGGAGGACTGCTGTTTTTCGCAATTTTCATTCAAAGTTTATACACATATGTATACCCTGACCCAACTGTCTCATCCTCCATATACACGGAGGTAGAGACTAGGGTGGGTGGTTTTAACTCTAAATAACTTCCAAATAAACTATTGTCAGATCCCTCATGCTGAGCTCGAAATTCGAAAATGCGTGAGGTGATGTTTTATTATTGAACATATACATAGAATGCATATGCATATACATTCTACAACATGTTCAAGTATCGTTTGTGTTGATTGAGTTTGTATCCTGCACTCGTGCAGCCAGTCCGTCTGAACAAGCAGGCAGGCTGTCTACACGAGAATGGGAGACAACTCCGACCATAAAATACATCCGAATGAATACTGAATCAACATGGTTAATTTTCGTTTGTGTTGATTGAGTTTGTATCCTGCACTCGTGCAGCCAGTCCGCTTGAACAAGCAGGCAGGCTGTCTACACGAGAATGGGAGACAACTCCGACCATAAAATACATCCGAATGAATACTGAATCAACATGGTTAATTTTCGTTTGTGTCGATTGGGTTTGTATCCTGCACTCGTGCAGCCAGCCCGTCTGAACAAGCAGGCAGGCTGTCTACACGAGAATGGGAGATAACTCCGACCATAAAATACATCCGAATGAATAATGAATCATCATGGTTGATTATCGTTTGTGTCGATTGGGTTTGTATCATGCAGTCGTGCAGCCAGCCCGTCTGAACAAGCAGGCAGTCTGTCTACACGAGCACGGGAGACAACTCCGGCCATAAAATACATCCGAATGAATAATGAGTCAACATAGTTAATTATCGTTTGTGTTGATTGGGTTTGTATCCTGCACTCGTGCAGCCAGCCCGTCCGAACAACCAGGCAGGCTGTCTACACGAGAATGGGAGACAACTCCGACCATAAAATACATCCGAATGGATAATGAATCAACATGGTTAATTATCGTTTGTGTTGATTGGGTTTGTATCCTGCACTCGTGCAGCCAGCCCGCCTGAACAAGCAGGCAGGCTGTCTACACAAGAATGGGAGACAACTCGACCATAAAATACAATCCGAATGAATAACGAATCAACATGGTTAATTATCGTTTGTGTTGATTGGGTTTGTATCCACACTCGTGCAGCCAGCCGACTGAACATGTAGGCACGCTGTCTACACGAGAATGGGAGACAACTCCGACCATAAAATACATCCGAATGAATAATGAATCAACATGGTTAATTATCGTTTGTGTTGATTGGGTTTGTATCCTGTACTCGTGCAGCCAGCCCGTCTGGACAAGCAGGCAGGCTGTATACACGAGAATGGGAGACAACTCCGACCATAAAATACATCCGAATGAATAATGAATCCACATGGTTGTTTATCGTTTGTGTTGATTGGGTTTGTATCCTGCACTCGTGCAGCCAGCCCGACTGAACTAGCAATCAGGCTGTCTACACGAGAATGGGAGACAACTCCGACCATAAAATACATCCGAATGAATAATGAATCAACATGGTTAATTATCGTTTGTGTTGATTGGGTTTGTATCCTGCACTCGTGGGGCCAGCCCGTCTGAACAAGCAGGCAGGCTGTCTACACGAGAATGGGAGACAACTCCGATCATAAAATACATCCAAATGAATAATGAATCAACATGGTTAATTGTCGTTTGTGTTGATTGGGTTTGTATCCCGCACTCGTGCAGCCAGCCCGCCTGAACAACAGCAAGGCTGTTCACACGAGAATGGGAGACAACTCCGACCATAAAATACATCCGAATGAATAATGAATCATCATGGTTAATTATCGTTTTTTGTGTTGATTGGTTTGTATCCTGAACTCGTCCAGCCAGCCCGTCTGAACAAGCAGGCAGGCTGTCTACACGAGAATGTGAGACAACTCCGACCATAAAATACAACCGAATGAATAATGGATCGACATGGTTAATAATCGTTCGTGTTGATTGGGTTTGTATCGTCGCACTCGTGCAGCCAGCCCGAATGGGCAAGCAGACGGGCTGTCTGCACGGGAATGGGAGACAACTCCAACCGTGATATACATCTAAAAGAAAGTGAGACAACATGTTTGGTAAGTCTGAATGTAAGTTGGAGAACGTGTTAAATTTTCGTGTGTGCGAATTCGATTTCTATCAACGTTTGTTCGGACGCAAGGTCCTATTGGCATAGTTTCATTATAGTTTGAATGAATTTGCTCAGTTTTTTCAGTTCAGTTGTGTTGTGGCTACTTAGCAGTTGATGGAATTTTCTAACGTTTGGTCTTCGATAGTAGTACGGTTTTATATATGTGCATCGTGCATTGTGTAATTTTTTGCAACATAGTAAGTAATGGTATTCGTCACCTAGTTCTGATTTACATAATGAGCATTTTCGCGAATCTCTTGGAATATGTCTCCACCTTCCAGTTTCTATAGGTAATCTATGGTTGCGTGTTCTATATGCGATTATGTATCCCAATTCGTTATAGTGAAGCAAATTTAAATAATTTTCAAACTCTATAGTATCTTTATAAAGTCTGTATGTGTTATCTTTATATACATTTGTTCGCCATTCAGATAAGTATATACTTTAAGTCTTTGTTTTATAGAACATATTAACCATTTCGGGTTTGGCACGAGCTGAGAATCCCATACTCCTGAGAAGCCACAGTTCTGTAATATTGTTTGAATTCTATCGATCCATGGATAGTGGAATTGTGAGTGATTATGGTTACTTAATATTATTGAGTATACAAGTGATGATAATTTTACGTTTTCGGGTGTGGTCAATTTTGTCCAAAACGATATTACCCGGGCTTTTATGTCTAGTTCAAGGGGGTATATTCCCAATTCGCCATATATCATTATACTAGGCGTAGATTTTTTTAATTTTAGTACATGTTTGTAGAATGTAAGTTGTACACGTTCTAAGACTTCGTTATTACCAAAACCCCATACTTCGCTACCGTACAATAAAATTGGTTTAATGGTCTTTTCAAAGAGATCAATTTGTATGTCAACTGGTAAGCTGTGTTTTCTGATTTTAGAAATAAGACTATACATGGCACGTGTTGCCTGGTTTGCTAATATTTCTTGGTTTTGTAAAAACTACCACTCCTGTGTAGGAACATGCCGAGATATTTATATTCATCAACAATTTCGAGGTTATTCCCGTTTAGACTGAAATTATATCTATTTGCTGGTCTTCCTTTAGAAAATATCACTATTTTCGATTTTTTTGCGTTCACTGTAAGTTTCCATTGCTCGCAATATGTATCAAAAACGCTTAGTGCTTTCTCTAAATCGGAATGTGAATCACTTATTAAAATTGTATCATCAGCATATAAAAGTATCAGTAATTTTAAGTAGATAGTAAGTGTGTTGTCATTTGTATGTGAGCGGCATGGTATTCCATTTACTTCATTTCCTGATTAGATATTCTTCTAGGTCATTCAGAAAAATTGAAAATAACAATGGTGAAAGATTTTCACCCTGTCTAACACCAACATTGCACTTGAAAAAACTACTATTATTACCGTTTACAGTGATACACGATTTGGCATTTGCATACATATTTTGTATCAATGTTAAACATTTCCCATTAATTCTGTATTTATGGGCTTTTGCCCATAATCCAGCCCTCCATACTTTATCGAAAGCGCTTTTAAAATCAATGAACGCGCAAAATAACTTTTTCTTTTGGCTAAATAGGTATTGTATTAAAGAATAGAGAATAAATATGTTATCGGTGGTTGAATAGCCTTTACGGAAACCGGCTTGGCAATCCGATATAACGCTATTTTCTTCTACATACTTTGTCAATCTATTGTTGATGACTGCTGTGAAAAGTTTACCGAAGCAGCTCAAAAGTGTTATTGGCCTATAATTTGCTGGGTCTATTTTTTCTCTCCATTCTTTTTGAATATCGGTTTTATCACTCCTACTGTCCAGGACTCCGGTACATGACCGGTATCGAAAATAATATTGAACAGTTTTACATAGAGCGGCATAAATTCACGTGATGTAGCTTTAATTTGTTCATTGACAATCGAGTCTAAACCGCACGATTTATTATTTTTAAGGCTTTTAATCGCTTGCTCTATTTCGCATTGTGATATCCGGTTGTTTATATCATCATTGTGTTCGGATGTGTCACTGTGTGGGACATCGACGTTATCTGGTTCTGTATGATTTATGGATTGAAAGTGGGCGAATAATGTTTCTAGCGGGCATTCTATACGTTCTGAGGTTTTATTGTCATTTATGACCTTCCAATACTCTTTTGAACTGCATTTACGCAGCTTTCGTAGTTTATTTATTTTGTCTTGAATTTGTTTGAATTTGTTGTGATATTTGTTGAGTGTGGATTTGTATAACTTGCTCTCTGCGTTTAGTTTATGTTTATTGTCGTCTGTTTGTCTTAGTTTATATTTATATTTTGCTCTGTGAAAGTTTTGCCTGGATTTACGGCACTCGGAACCAAACCATGAGTCTGTGATTTTATGTTTGACATTGTTTATTTTAGTGCTATTTACACCAAATGTTTCTTTCGAACACGAAGAGAAAATGTCTTCAATGTCAGTTACTATAGTATTAACATTTTCTTTGGTTATTTGTTCAATGTTTTCCAGGTTGGCTAGTGTTCTATGCATTTCTTGTATCTTATGCATATCGATGTTTTGCAGAAACTCATTGGCCTTGTTTGCGTCCCATAATCGGGCTGAGTTAACAATTGTCGTGGGATTATTATCGACACTAGTTGTTTTCAATTCGAGCGAAATAGGATTATGTACATCCGACAGCGTTTTACAGAACTCTAATACCTCAAAATTTACAATTCGAGAGAATAAAGCAGCTGACGAAATAAAATAATCAACAGTACTTGCATCACGGCATGTCTTTGATCCTTTGTTTTTATCACTTCCGGTTCTACCATTTAAGATAAAAATATTGTTACATTTACAAAATTCTATCAGACTATATCCATACATGTTTGTGCTTCGATCATCGTTTTTGCGCTCATTGGAGATTGGTGAATTTTCAAAGTAGGATAACTCTTGGTTGTATTCTGTAAGTACAGTTTCAAGATTATGTTCTCGGCAAATAAATTCGTCGACTGGAGTATTATCTGCCAACATTCCTGTTCTGCTATTTGTGTCTCCGATGATCATTATATCGGTAAAATCGTGTTTTATACATAAATCGCTAATTTCGGATTGCAACTCGGAATATGGATCTTTTACTGCAAAGTGAGATCCCTGAGGCGGAATATAAACCGCACCGCATAATGTGTCGCTTTGCAGTCCAGTTAGATGTTTTGATATGCTGAACCACAATGCAAGTCTACTTTCGGTTTTTAGTTCTTTTATATATTTAGAATATTTTAATTTGATTGCAACTGCAATTCCACCAGACCTTCTTCTAGAAATAATTTTTCTATTTTTAAATAGTATATTGAAATCATGTAAAATAATGCGGTCGACATCAACATCGTCTAGTTTTGTTTCTTGTAAGCAAATAATATCATATTGGGCAATTAAATCTTTAAATTCGGGACATATTTGTCGTGTGACTAACCCGCACACATTTAGAGACAGCAACTTTATTGATCTCTGATCACCGTGACACATATGACTGTTGTTATGGTCCGTTGAACCCGAGCTAGCACGCCCTCCCGCGTATACCTATGTGACGTCTGTCTCGCTGTTACCTGTAGGCGGGACTAATTCAGGAGAATGTGCACTATGGTTCGGTGTGTTACATGTGGGCGGTTCCTGATTTGTAAGAGAGCCAGAGTCGGGCTCACGCGGGATGTCAACACTTGCACATGTGGTGGCATTTTGGTCACTATTTTTCCCGGGGGCGCTCGCACAGACTGGCGATTGGTCACGTGGTTTCATACCTTCCGAGCTATTGTTGGGTACGGAGGAGATTAGTCCTGTTTCCGTACGAGCGGTGTCGGTCTCGGCGGTTGAGTGGCTATGTATAGTATCGTGACTGCACGGGGTGTGTGGTAATGTAATGTTCAGGGGTTAACGCTACTGACGAGTTGTCTGCTCCGCGTAGGAATACACATCGGCACTACTTTGCCGAGGTGTACCGAATGCCGATAGCACGGGTAGTTGGGTGTCTCTTGAAGGTCATTTATCATGCTGACTGTACGGAGTGCACATCATATCACTGTTTGGTAAGTTCACCTGTGTGCTTGCTGCACTTTAGTGCACTTTGTCCTGTCCCATTACAGAGATTCCTGCCAAAACTACACCAGTAGCGACCTGCGTGTGTGTATATCCAGAGTAAACACGCAGACGGTTCGTCAAGGAAGACAACTACGTCAATACTGGCTGGTTGAGAGTCTAAGCCGAACGACAAACCCAAGGTTAGTCGGGAAGTCCACGGTAGAATGGACATGAGGGAAACATTATAATAGTGTAGTGTTCGGTGTGGTGTTGAGACATGATCGCCCGGTTAGCTCAGTTGGTAAGAGCGCCGTGCTAGTGTTACGGGGGTCGTGGGTTCAAACCCCACATCGGGCGACACTTTTTCCCCTTAGAAATACTTCAATGGTGTCAGAAGTAAACAGGATTGTGCCTGGGTGTACTTTGGGTTGCAGGCTATACTCCTCATGAAGCTGTGAGGTTGATGCCTGGTTCCCAAATATAAGAAGGGGAGGAGTGTAGTGTTCGGTGTGGTGTTGAGACATGATCGCCCGGTTAGCTCAGTTGGTAAGAGCGCCGTGCTAGTGTTACGGGGGTCGTGGGTTCAAACCCCACATCGGGCGACACTTTTTCCCCTTAGAAATACTTCAGTAATGTCACATGTATATTATCTGGGTCAGAATTACCTGGTCGTGTAAACGCGCTCCCCATTGTGTCGTTGGCGAACTGTGCAGATTCTGACGGATTTATGGGGTAATTTGTGTCTTCCATACGTGAATGGATAATATTTGTGTCGTGGGTGTTATCTCGCAGTTTTTTTGAATTTTCTTGTTCGCCCATCATTGGCGAAGTAGCCTTGGATTTTCCTCTCGGTGCCGTGTTCAAATCGGATAAAGCCTGGAATGGATTTGGTGACGCGAAATAAACAGTGGGGTTGTGTGTAGTGTCACGGGGATCGGTTTGTGTACGTGTGGGTACGGCCATTCTACGTGTTCGAGCCGTGCCGTCGTGTGATTCTGGATCCATAGGGACGAACCTATTCTGCGACCAGTCCCATGCAGCATAGTGGTTCGTTTCGCCATCACGGGGACGACGATTTGGTGAGTACGGGTACGGGGGGCAGTTAGTGTCACTGCGTACATCGTTACACACATCGTGTGGGCCCGGGCGCTGTGTGTTATGGGATGGGGGCATATCTCTCCTGTCTCGAGTTGGGTTTGGATTGGGGTATCGGGGTCTATCGTTGTCTTTTGGCATGTTATTACGGTTCGTTTGGTGTCCTTCACGATATTGATACGGGGGTATTCTGTTCATTTCAGCAGCACGGTTACTGCCACCGGATGTTTGTGCTAGTTCAAGGTTGTCGCGTGGTTCAGGCTGTGGTTGGTCACGGTTGATGTGTTTTCCGTTAGGATGGTCTTCGTCGAACAAGTAATCATTTACATATAATTTGTCTCTGACTAAACGCACCTTATTTCTCGTGTCCGTCTTATAGCGTCTCATAATCGGGTATAGTTGTTTCCGTCTGTCTTCTATTTCTCTTGGAAAGTGTTCCTTAATACTGTAATTTCTCTCTAGGTTTACAGCGTTTCGTTTTATAAACTCTCTGTCTTTGTAGCTTTGGAATGCCGCGACTATGGGTCTGGGTCGGGCTTGTTGGGTTTGTTGTTTGCGGGCTCCAAGTCTATGTACACGTTCAAAACGGATATTTTTCACACGTTCAACGTCTTCGAGGCTTGCAACTAAGTTGATTATAAGGAAGTTAGTTAATACATCTTCTGAATTTTCTTCCCAGAATCGTTCGGCTTCGGGAATTCCAAAAAAGAGTAAATTGTTTTGCATTTGTCGGCATTGAAGTTCCAGTGTATGATCTTTCAATGATTTGTTTTCTTTTTTAAGGATAAGTATTTCACTTTGGACGGAATTGTTTTGTTGTCGTGTTTCCCTAAGTTCTGCTTTTGTGTTTTGAAATTCGTCAAACATGTCACTGCTCATTTGAATAAATCTGTCGATGTCGTTTAGTTTTGATTTGACTGTTGTGTTGTCCTGTTCGAGTGTATGTATGTTCGTTTTGATACTCGATATATCTGTCTCTATTGAATTCAGTTTTGTCAGGCTCTGGTTTATGTTGGAAAATTGATTTCCCATTTCAGTGTTCATTCTGTGTAACATTCCTGTGATGTCGTAGGCCGGTGGTTGGCATGTTGGCATTTGTGTCTGTTGTGTCTGTTGTGTGTAAGCCATACCACCATTGTTGTTATTTTCGTTAGTGTCTGCCCGACCATAATACACATGACACTGTTCCTGTTGTGTGTGTCTATGTCCGCCATTATTGTTTACATTTTGAACAATGGGGTTTGGATTTCCAATCATATTGTACATCTGGGGTGGTTGTGGAGCCGTTTGTGGGGGTATTTGGGGCACACTGGTAGGGTGATTGCCATTTTGTCCATACAGTACATCCCTCGTTTGGCTTATCACGTTACTTGTATAATTTACACCACTTACCCCACCCACTGGTACTGGCTGTGCGTGTTGTCCGTTTTCCATATGTTCACTAACTTTTCCTTGTTTACCACTTTTTCGCGTAGTTTTTGTCATTATAGTTACTAAACCACATTAATACATACTTTCCATGTCGAATCTGTGTTTGTTACGCTTTAAAATGTCTTAAAATATTTTTTTAAATGCGAGCGCAAAATTTTCTGCCTTGGCGCCATATGTGTCACATACAACCATTAATGGACAAACCGTCACTGAATTTGATTCTACATGTATGAAATTTCATTCGTTTAGCAAGATGTATGTGCAATGAGTTATTGAGCCTTAATTGACTGTTTGATTGTATGAAATTGCATACGTTCGCAAACATTTGTTTGTATGTAATTTCAGTATGTAATTTCATACAATCGACAAGGAAAACAGTCACAACGACTGTGTTTGATTGTACGGCATTTCACACGTTCAAGTATATTTGTTTTTCCGTGACTTAATCATGCTAATTAAAACTGTACAGTCGAGTATTATTTATTTTGATCGTAATTTCATACAACCATTAATGGACAAACCGTCACTGAATTTGATTCTATGAAATTTCATTCGTTTAGCAAGATGTGTGTGCATTGAGTTATTGAGCTATTGAAGTCTCAGAGTGCAGTATTATCTATTTTGATCATATGTAATTTCATATAATCACTAATGGAAAAACTGTCACATTGACTGTTTGATTGTATGAAATTGCATACGTTCGCAAACATTTGTTAACTGAGGCTTAAGGTTTTAGAATCCAGTATTATTTATTTGGATCATATGTAATTTCATGCTATCACCAATGTCAAAACTGTCACAATGGCTTTGTTCGATTGTATGAAATTTCATACGTTCGCAACTATTTAATAGCTGTAGCTGTATTCTTATATTTAAGGGTGGGAAATGGCTATTACCATACCCGGTAATAGCTGTAGCTGTAGAATGTTTATTTTGAGCATATGTAACTTCAATCAGTCATCAATAAAAAAAACCGTCTTTGAGTTTGATTGATCAAACATTCAGCAATACATGTGTGTGCAATTAGCTAACTAAGACTTAATTGAAGTCTCAGAGTGCATTATTATATATTTCGAAACTCGAAGTTTTAGAATCCGGTATTATTTATTTTGTTCGTATGTAATTTCATACAAGCACCAATAGAAAAACTGTCACTTTGACTGTGTTTGATTGTATGAAATTTCACACGTTCGCAAATACTTGTTATTTGAGATTTAAAGTTTGGAATCCATTATGATTTTTTCGATCGTATGTAATTTCATACAATTGTCACATTGACTGTGTTTGATTGTATGAAATTGCATACGTTTGCAAATGCTTGTTAACTGAAGTTTTAGAATCCAGTATTATTTATTTCGTTCGTATGTATTTTCAGACCATCACAAATGGAAAAACTGTCACTTTGACTGTTTGATTGTATGAAATGTCATACGTTCGCAAATGCTGGTTAACTGACTCAAAGTTTTTGAATCCTGTATTATTTATTTCGATCGTATGTAATTTCATACAATCACCAATGGAAAAACTGTCACTTTGACTGTGTTTGATTGTATGAAATTTTATACGTTCGCAAATACTTGTTCACTGAGACACGAAGTTTTAGAATCCGGTATTATTTATGTTGTTCGTATGTAATTTCATACAATCTTCAATGGAAAAACTGTCACTTCGACTGTGTTTGATTGTATGAAATTTCACACGTTCGCAAATACTTGTTCACTGAGACTCAACGTTTTTGAATCCTGTATTATTTATTTCGATCGTATGAAATTTCATACGTTCGCAAATACTTGTTCACTGAGACTCAAAGTTTTAGAATCTAGTATTATTTATTTCGACCGTATGTAATTTCATACAATCACTGATGGAAATATTGTCACTTTTGACTGTTTGATTGCATGAAATTTCATACGTTCGCAGTTATTTGTTTTCTTATATATTTAATTAAAGCTGTAGAGTCCATGATTAGGTATTTTGATCGTATGAAATTTCATACAATCAACAATGAAAGAAACTGTTACTCAGCTTGATTGTATTTTATTATTTGTAATATTTATTAAAATAATTTAAAATTGGCATGATTTGTTGTGTATATATTCAGATAATGGTACTCGTTTAATCCAAAAAACATGTACATTGTTGGGTCTGATTTGAAAATATTGTCTTTGAAGATGTATGAAATTTCATACATTCCCACAAAAAAAGACCAGTAATGGAAATCGGTTGTATCCAAAACTCTGATTTATGCTGCATAAAAGGGAATTTTTGGGAAAATCCCTTTTTTTTTGGGAAAGCGTTATTACTAAATGATTATATCTGTATAGCGGGCACTGGTAATTTTTAGAATTGGTGGAATAATGGCACAATTATACACTTAATTAATTCATATAAAGAACATTATGTGCCTACTGAGTGGGCATGTACCTTTCAGTACCATTATCTCTCAGTTTCTGTAATAATATAGACATGTAAAAACATGTTGCATTTCCTTTAAAACTACGGAACCCCGCAGGGGACGTTCATTATTTTATTGATTCGTTCCAACGAAATAACAATTCGTTCCCTCAATTTAGCAATTCGTTGCTACGAAATAACAATTCGTTCCCACGGGAACGAATTGTTAATTCGTGGGAACGAATTGTTACATTCTGGAAACGAATTGTTAATTCGAGGGAACGAATTGTTAAATTGATACGAATTGTTAATTCGAGGGAACGAATTGTCATATCGTGGGAACGAATTGTTATTTCGTGGGAACGAAATCCATGTCCCCTGTGGGGCTCCGTATAAAACAGTCTACACGGGTGTGCAGTATATGCTGCCTGCCTATGCTGGGCGCACGCGTCGTAATGTATATTTCATCAGGAAGGTCCCCACATGAAAGGCACTATAACTACAACCAATTACCACATCCAGACGGCTTAGGTATGCCCATATAAGCAATGGGAAATGTATTTACCTCGTTCATTAATGGACTTCTCACTATCTCAAAAATGCCCTCCCCAATTAAGGACCCGTTATATACATGATCATCGTTTGATTCAAAGATAATTGCTACGTAAATGTGATAGAATATATCTATAACATATATGTGAATACTGCCTCGTTATTGTATCGTATACGGCACATGGAGTGGCCAAGTCGGCCATATTTGTGTGTTCCAGCCATCAGCCAGATTCACATGTTCTGTCGTTTGACAAAGAACTCAACTTGTGATGTAGAAAAGCCAGGAGAACGTCTACTCCTATCCATTACATTACACCAAACCGTAAAATATGTCAGTTTTCTGGACAGGTTTGTGCCTGTCTTTTTAACAACATGAACCACCATTATAGATACCCTTGTTCACGTTGCCCATAGGTAAAGCCATATTTACTCTCATAGTAGACACCATGGACAATACACCCAGGTAACTGCTTGCATGTCACTAATAACAAAGTACAGTAGTAGGTATGTATGGTATGTGTTACTAACATAGGTTGTGCATCAGATTGAAACGTTTACACATCAAAATTTATTTTGATATTGATGGCAGATATGCTCAGATATCTCGTGTTTTGTATAGTTTGCTGGAATAATGTTTATAGCTTGCCGTTGTAAATTATGTGTTGTACCAATTTGTAATTGGTTTACTGATATATTATTTGCTGTATTTGTCAAACGCACGAAATGGCGAAACTGTACGATGGCTTGTACATACAAAGATTTCGGAGATGGCAACTCAATGCTCCATATAGTATACAGTAACAAGACAATATTTACAAATCTTATATTCATCTATCACATCACTCTTATGTAGCAATTATCATTGAAGTCAAGTGTGTCTATATATGACATAATTCCTTAATAGCTTATATGTTCGTTCCATCCCATTTGACCAAACTGGATTAACATATTTGAACATGTCGATATAATTATATAATTTATTCAGCATATTACTTGGTACATGCATAACCATTGTGTCATATATATGTTCGTGTTATATATACATCATGTTGTCATATGTATATGTCCTCCGTGAATAAACGAATTTGAACATGAAACAGAGATCTCGTCCAAATTCAAGTCAGTTTAACATGTATATTTTCTGCTGTAGGTCCACCACCACCATTGATGTTTCCTATATAAACTAACCAATGACCACACATTTGCTATTCTCTGCTACTTTAATTTTTCGTATGGATGTTGTGTGACCTAGTTTCCCATAACCTGCACCAATTCTGCTCTCGATATTCACTAAATACAATATAAGTTTAATTATTGTTATGAAAGATACCACCCTGGTGGTGGCGCAAAAAGTCAGCGGTTGGAATTGAAACCGCCTCACATGACAAACATTTCCGACTTACAAAATAATCCCAACGCACATGCTTGAAACTGATGTAAATGACACATTGACATGCCTGTGAAGTAGATTAGTGCATCAATTTACCGTTTTCTGCAAGCAAAGAGCGTCTATGGCATAATCAATCTGGCTTATTGTTTTTTTGTACTACTTTTGACAACACCGCGCATGAATATCTGATGATTTAGTGTGGTTAAACTTGTAAGCAGATTGTACACGGTAGTATGGCTTATTTTCTCCATTTGTGGAAAGTACATTGATTAAACAAACATGCAATATATGATAGAAAGGTAAACCCCGATGTACACTTCACAAACCAAAATACATATAATAAATATACACAAACAAAAGTATTCATATACATATGTACACTTGCGCGTACACAGAAGCATGCATGTTTGTTCATGCATATCACAACTAGAGGTATTTGCCAAATAACCTAACTGTTCTTGTTTTTGCTGCGGTTCGGAAATCTTTCCTGAGTCTCAACGCTATAACGAGTAAATATTCAGCTTGGGTTCCACATGCCATGTTATAATATAGGGAGACAGATAGTTTTGTATATTCTGTAGATATGAAATATTTTGGCAAAAAAGACTTTCATTTCACTATTACCACACGTATTGATTGGCATTATTATACATTGTATAACAGACGTAAATTTCCACACTGATATCAGGGGCGATAACCGTGTTTATTTAAAATGTTAATGGACATTACTCTGTATTTATTTTTTGATGTGCAATGATCATACTAATATTACTTTTTCAGGTGACACATTTAATTAGCATAAATTATTACAAAATATCATGCCTCATTTGTTATGAAAATAGCCTGATAGCACCGCGAGTCACCATCAGTAAAATAAATATTCCTAAATTATTATATATGCATAGTGGGCACTGGTGAACTGGTGGAATAGTGACACAATTATACACTTATTTCATTCCTATAAAGAACACTTTGTGCCTACTGAGTGGGCATGTACTTTCAAGAAAATTGCACTGTGGAATATGAATTGTCTATATTCTGTCATTGTTAGCATATATGCAGTGTTTCCACAAAGGTCCCCATGGTGTCCGGTTTAGAGATGTTCCACTTTAAAACAGACATTGACTACTTCAAGAGTGTCTTGTGATCGTGAACATGAATTATCATCAGTGACAAAAGGGCAGCGCACACGATCAGAATTAAAGGTACATGCACACTCACTCAGTAGACACAAATTGTTCTTTATATATCAGATACATCATCTGAGTCATTTTCTGGTAAAATAAACATTCATTCACCATTACCCCACGTATTGATTGGCTTTATTACATATTTCATATCAGACCTAAATTTCTACACTGATATCAGGGGCGATAACCGTTAACGGACATTACTATTTTTGCTCTGTATTTATTTTTTGATGCGCAATGATCATACTTTATAATCTGTCGAAAATGTATTTTGTTCAGGTGGCGCATTTAATTAGTATAAATAATTAAAAAATATAATTCCTCATTTGCATATGAAAATAGCATGATACCACCGCGCGTCAGTATCAGTAAAATAAACATTACTAAATGATTATATCGTAATGTTTAGAACCGGCGGAATAGTGACACAGTTATACACTTATTTAATTCCTATAAAGAACATTGTGTGCCTACTGAGTGGGCATGCACCTTTAAGCACATCCAAGTTGTATCTATGTCCGGTTTAGAGAGGTTTCACTGTATAATAAAATTGTAAATCAGTTACAAAGAATATATATTCTACTGTGAGAAGGGGTAGGGACAATATTGAGTCCGTCTTGTAGGACGACATGAAATAAAAGAAAATGCGAACAATAGTTAAAGGTACTGTGTCTCAGATAACGACTCTGGGGGCCGTTTCACTCAACTTCGTAGGACTAAAATGTTCGTAAGTGCAAAATTATGATAGTCTGTAAATTGCACATTAACAATGCATAAGCAGCCTATGCTCAATAAATGTAAATCCATCAATTGAAATTTCCAGACGATCCTAAAATTGTACTTACGAACAGTGTATTCGTACAAAGTTTAGTGAAACGGGCCCATGTTAATTCGCTATGCAGCCTATGCTCAATAAATGTGAATCCATTAATTGTTTTCAAGAAAACATGTTAAATGTGAAATGTACAAACTATCATAATTGTGCACTTACATTGTACGAACATTTTAGTCGTACGAAGTTTAATGAAACGGCCCCCCAGTTATCCAATATGTGGGTGTTCGTTTCATGTACAGTACGCGACATATGTCAATCAATCGCACTATTTTATTTGATGAAATTTACAAAACAGGGCGTCACATGTATAATCCAGAAATAGTAATAAACAACGGTTTGGTTTGGTATACATGTACTTTGACATTTGCGCTGTACACATTAGAAAGAATTTCCATTGTAGACGCTAACGAAAACACATAAATTAAATATTAAGTTAATAACCATCCATTGCAAAACATGCTTATAACACTGAAAAATAACTAGCGTGACAAACGCTAGTTATTTTCCAGTATTATAAACATTTGTTTTATCCATTTGTCCAGGCGACGTGGTACAATTACGTTAAAAAATACGATACAAATCTACCATTTCCTAATCTGTTTCATTATCTGAGACTCCGTACCTTCAACAAACAAACATAGCAGTATTTTCTTTTTGAAAATTGATCAATGACGGCTAACACGAAATGGTTTGTTAAAACATAAAACAATAACTGCAAAAAGAGTTAAACAGTTTATATTACTTATCAGGTCTCATCAATGTACATGAAAACACGTATTACAATTATAAAGCATAAATACAGTACATCGCAATTCTACGGAGCCCCGTAGGGGACATGGATTTTCTTTATTAATTCGTTCCCAAGAAATAACAATTCGTTCCCTCAATTTAGCAATTCGTTCCTTCAAATTAACAATTCGTTCCCACGATATCACAATTCGTTCCCTCGAATTAACAATTCGTTATCACGAATTAACAAATCGCTCCCACGATATAACAATTCGTTCCCATGAATCAACAATTCGTTCCCGTGGGAACGAATTGTTATATATTTTGTGGGAACGAATTGTTAAATTGAATAAACGAATTGTTATTCCGTGGGAACGAATTGTTATTTCGTGGGAACGAATTAATAAAAAAAAGAATCCTCCGTTCCCTGCAGGGCTCCGTATTATTCTGACCAAGAATTATAAGCGCCTATATACAGCAGATGAACTACTCACACAATTAAATCAACTACTTTGTGGCAAAATGAGTGGAAATTTAAAAAAAGCAACAAACTATTCGAATTGCAATAATCACTGGGCTTATCTGGCAAAAAGACAATCAATGAAAACAGCAATAATTCGCGGCTTTCTTTTAAAATACATTTATTGCATTTATATATATTCGTGCACTTTAAAGGTACATGCCCACTCAGTAGGCACACAATGTACTTTATATCAGAGACATCATCTGAGACATTTTCTGGCAAAATAAACATTCATTCATCATTACCCCACGTATTGTTTGGCATTATTATACATTCTATGTCAGATGTAACTTTCCACACTGATATCAGGGGCGATAACCGTGTTTCCTTAACATGTTAACGGACATTACTATTTATACTCTGTATTTATTCTTTTGATGTGCACATATCATACTTTATATATTATTTTTTCAGGTGACGCATTTCAATTAGCATAAATAATTAAAACCTATCATGCCTCATTTGCATATGAATAGCCTGATACATGTACCAATGCGCGTCACTATCAGTAACATATATATTACTAAATGATTATACCTGTATAGCGGCCACTCGTAATCTTTAGAACTGGTGGAATACGGACACAATTGTACATTTATTGAATTCATATATAGAACAGTTTGTTCCTACTGAGTGGGCATGTACCTTTAATAATGATCACATACACAGTGCCGACACTGACTACAGACTACATGAACAGTACTGCCGACGCTAATCTTGCCAATATTTCTTATTTTCTTCATTTCAAAATACTTGAATATTGTGCTTGAAGTCAAGCAGCTTGATTGGCTTTGAGCCTGAGCTGTGACACAGTTCAGGCTCAGCCAATCAAACTGCTTGATTGCGAGTTGACATTACCAATAGCTCTTCAGAAACGTTTATAATATTGGCAAGCAAGATTAACGTCAGACAGTCGAACCTCTCTAAACTGGATGCGAAGCTGTGCTTACATGTAATTGATACATGACATTTTCATTGCCATGTATCTCCGACAGACCTCCAGATAAGCAGCGTATTTGCTTAAATACCCAATTAAAATTGCCAAAATCCCAATTGAAATCAGAAGTAGCGAGTAGCAAAAAGCAATTACAATTTTGTGGTACATTTATCATGCTGCAGATAACAATAAACAGACCACAAATATAGCATATATTTCATATTTTCTATGAAAAGACATCTTGGTATTTCATTAGAATAGTCTCCAAGGAGACAATTCTAATGAGATGCCAATATATGTTTTCATTTCAATAATTGCTGTTTGTTGATGTGTATACAGCAGTGTGATTTTATTTCACCCAATTAAAATTTTGAAATTTTGAAATGATGGAGTGAAAAACTCAATTACTAATTCCTTATCTGGAGCGCTGTCCGATACTAAAAGTATGTTCATAATATCTATGCACGTGACACTGAAGTAGTCATCTGCATGACTTGCAGTGGAACATCTCTAAACCGGACACCTAGGGACACCCACGTGTCCGGTTTAGAGATGTTCCACTGTATTGTATGTACAAGCTACCGCGACAATGCATCGAAACCAAGTACAAGGGAGATAACTTGAGATGGGAAAATAGCATTCCTGATGGAGTTAAGGCACTTGTTCACATACACAATGTTCACGAACAATATAATTACCGAAACTGTGATATTTTCTGTAAATCACGTCTAAAGTTGACGAACATTTTAGAGAGGATGTTCCACATTTGCCCTGATGTTTTTATCAACATTAGAAGACGTTTACGGAAAATATAGTAAATTTTATAAATAGGTTACATGAAAAAAGCACATTGTTTGTCACCATTAAAAGTGTGTGCATGCATAAATCATACGGCAATAGACACACATGTACATCATAGCATATATCCTCAGTTGGAAGAGACACAGGTTTATATGCAGCCCCGCAGGGTACGTAGACTTATTTTTTATTAATTCATTCCCACGAAATAACAATTCGTTCCCTCAATTTAACAATCCGTTCCCACGAATTAACAATTCGTTTCCACGAATTAGCAATTCGTTCCCTAAATTTAGCAATTCGTTCCCACGAAATAACAATTCGTTCCAACGGGAACGAATTGGTATTTAGTGGGAACGAATTGTTATATCGTGGGAACAAATTGTTAATTCGAGGGAACGAATTGTTATATCGTGGGAATGAATTGTTAATTCGAGGGAACGAATTGTTAAATTGAGGGAACGAATTGTTATTTCGTGGAAACGAATTAATAAATATTCATGTCCCCTGCGGAGCTCCGTAGGTTTGAGTTATTTCTTGTTCTAAAGAAGAAACTACAGAATGTAAACTTCTCCACCTGTACGGTATAAATATACAGTGGAACCTCTCTAAACTGGACACCACGAAAACACCTGTGATCCTTGTTTTGATGAGTTTCTTGGTCATTTATCTCAGGTGATAATATCCGTTAGTGTTCGCATAGCACACAACTATGGTACAGAATGATCAAATGCCTGATTTACAGTGGTGAAACCTCTCTATGTCGGACACCATGGGGACCTCCCAGGGTGTCCAGTTTAGAGACAGGTTTCACTGTATTGCTCTTGGTATTTTTCTGACGTGTCTCATTTTATGCGTAAAACGGCGGGCAGTTTTGATGTAGGTTCGATCGACATCTTGGCTTCTGCATCTGGGCTCGAACCTTTGACTGTGATTGCAACACGTGAGCTTTTGTCGGAACACGTCTCCAACACGGATATAATGAAGTGACCCTACATGACAAAACAATGTTTATTGAGTACTGATCACTAGTGATCATATCAGCTACTGTCTGTTTCACGAAAGCTGCCCGGCAAGTACTACGGGGTGCTAAGTGGGATATGGCTCAATTTTGTCAACAACATTCATTTTTATGCCACAAAATTCAATTCTGTGTCACAAAATTCACTTTTGTGCCACAGAATTCAATTCTGTGTTACAAAATTCAATTCTGTGCCTGCCACAAAATTCAATTCTGTGTCACAAAATTCACTTTTGTGCCACAAAATTCAATTCTGTGTAACAAAATTCAATTCTGTGTTACAAAATTCAATTCTGTCAATTCTGCACACGCATGTAAGAACAACTACCATTGGTCAGAAACTGCACTGGAGAAATGGGTCACGGTCGCCGATCTACACATTCAATGTCGATGATTCATTTCTCATTCTGCCGATGATTCATTTCTCATTATGCCATTTTGCTTCAACTATCTCCAAACAGTCAAACGTTGACAAACCCATTCGTATTTAAACTCATTTGCGTTATAATTGTACACATAATTCATGTACATGTAGATCTCCCGCGAGTACTGACGTCATGTATTGTGTGTATCGCAAGGTACATCTGCTGCCCCAGTTAAATCAATAATACACGCGCTGTGGCCTGTGTTCTGACTGCTGTCTGTGTTTATAAACAGAATGTGTGTATTGGGCCATTTGAGGAAACCATTTGTAGTATTTGTGTAGATACCATGGATACTAAGATGGTGTATACTGTAAATAATGCATGTAGACACATAGTTGCGAACACGTAACTTCGCAACTAGTAGACACATATCCAATACCAATTGTTTCACAAGGTTAGATCTACTGTTAGAATACGACGTCATCTAATGTCATTTTCGAGCATAAAACGTTACCTGATAAATAGAATACCAGGTTAGTGTGTTTTAATATCAAGTTTATCAGGCTCGGCTCGGAAACGGTAGGAATTCCTCGGCAAGCCTCGGAATTCCTACGCGTTTCCTAGCCTTGCCTGATAAACTTGATATCAAAATACACTAGCCTGGTATTCTCTATATATGGGCATGCTCTCAGGTCTAGCTATGTCCCGGCTACTTTATGTTTGACCCTGTTTACATAATTTAGGGAAAATTCTGAATATTTTACTTATTTCTCCTTCAAAGTATATATGCTTATATGGAGTGACCACTCATTTGTAATCATAATATAACCAAAATAACTGTCCATAAAGAAGTATAATATTGATATATTGGGTTATATTTTCGCATTGAAATATTTAAACCTGCAAGTGTACTCCACCATCTAGTAAAATGGACTAAGACCGATCTCAACCAATCAACGTAGAGATGACATAGACTATCCTACGCAAACTAATTTTTGTGGACAAAAATGAATTCTGTCCCACAAAACTGAATTTTCTTCACAAAATTCAATTCTGTCTTACAAAATTGAATCCTGTATAACAAAAATGAATTTTGTATACGAAACGTATGCAGAATTGAATTTTGTGACACAGAATTGAATTTTGTGACACAGAATTGAATTTTGTGATTATTAGTGTTACAAAACTCAATTTTGTACACATAATTAACCTGTCCTGCATGGCGCCCCGTAAGTACGGCAATATAAACAATCCAAAAATAATATTCTATTTCGATAATAGTAAATGAAAGCAAAATCTTAGAATGAGCATTCTTTTAATTTCGTGACATTTGGTCAAATATTGATTTTATTGTGTAAAAACAATTTTCCCATGAAATGTTTAGAATGTCAGAAATACTGGACCTATTTTAAAAATTTAACTTAAGGTATCTAGCAAGGTCTCCTCCACCTCCTTTTCCGCCATGTTAAATTCCCAGAGACAATTCAATTTTTCGTAATAAAACCAATATTTTACTAAATATTACTTAATAAAAAGAAGGCTAATTCTTTAACATTATCGAAAAAATATTGTTTTTGCATTGTTTATATGGCCGTAAAATTTGGACAGGTTTCGTGAAGCAGACAGTAGGTCTTTTGTTTGGTAGGAACTGCACTGACGATTATAACGAGCAGTGTAGACTATGATCTGATTGTGCATACGGCTTTCTGATCTGTTGTTACACTGGACGTTGGACCAATTCGATGGCTTTTGTTTTGACATGGAGCGTCTCGTATATATGATCGAAAGTAATATAATGAAGAATAGTTTATTGCGTCGAGGCAACTGCATCATGAGCATACATACATGACTATGGTATAATATACATGTACGTACAATGCAAGATGGCGTACATGGGTAAACTACTAAATATAATAAATGCAAAAACATCACAATCGTGGCAAATAGGCAAATAGATTTCAGACCATGCCGCGACCACTAATACATATATATGTACTTGTATCATACACTCATGTACATCGCACAGTCTCCGCTTACTGATCATAGTGTGTACTAAGTGTTATAGCTCGTATTCATTTTAAAAATAAATGAGAAATAGACATACATATACATAAAAATACACTTGTACACACACACGCATACATACATATACATGTACACACATATACGCACATATACACACCCATATACATGTATATCTTCTTTCTAAATATGGTATAGTATTACATGTCTATATAAGTACATATAGACACATATACATATGTGTACATACACATACATAAAACACTGCAACAGTGGTAGCGCCATGGCATGAACGTTCTTTCCCTCAAACAGGAATACTTTGATCATACATTGTATTCCAATTGTCGTTTTAAAGTAATATTGCACATATAATGCATGTATCTACTTTCCACACAAGTATATGATAATTTAACGAAGCAAAGCATACAAAGCTTACTAGTAGTTAAAGAATTTTTAAATTTCGGGAGAGTTTTTGTTTTTGGCAAATGCGCTTTAAATCAGCATCACAATAGCGTAAAACAATTAGTCACATGAATAATACAGTCATGTACATTCACATATAATACATGTAATACTGTAAACAAACGGTATATGATTGTATGGTAGGAAATTACATAAATGCACATGTCGACTTGGCGATCAGCGTAGTCCCAGATCAGCCTGCGCATTTGCACAGCCTGTTCTGAGACTGTACTGAGCATTTTATATAAATATATCTATCAATAATTATACACAATTGATTTCCAGTTATTTCAAGTATAAATTACTACATATATCTGTTTAGCTGAGATATAATTTCGTTACGTTTCTCAAACGCTCTGAAAACGAAATTACCAAGGTTTCTTATATAAGACGCTCTATCTGAGTGAAACAGTGTTACTAATTTTACCATGTTAGGTCTACTTCTATAGTATTGGCCGATGTAGCGTACCCTCAAGTCATTGTAGACAGGACATATAAACAAGAAATGAAATTCATACGAATCAATGTGATGATAGTGGTCTGTAAGCCGTCGAAGGCTGGCTGTATACCAATACACTTTTACATGTTTTCATGGCATGTACCTTGTATGTTGTACGGAGCTCCGTAGGGAACATGGATTTGTTTTATTAACTCGTTCCCACGAAATAACAATTCGTTCCCTCAATTTAACAATTCGTTCCCTCGAATTAACAATTCGTTCCCACGAAATGACAATTCGTTCCCTCAACTTAACAATCCGTCCCCTCGAATTAACAATTCGTTCCGACGAAATGACAATTCGTTCCCAAGAAATGACAATTCGTTCCCTCGAATTAACAATTCGTTCCCTCGAATTAACAATTCGTTCCCACGAAATGACAATTCGTTCCCTCGAATTAACAATTCGTTCCCACTAAATGACAATTCGTTCCCTCAATATAACAATTCGTTTCCTCGAATTAACAATTCGTTCCCACGATATAACAAACCGTTCCTATGAATTAACGGAACAAATAGTTATTTCGTGGGAACGAATTGTTAATTTGAGGGAACGAATATTGTTAATTCGTGGGAACACACACGCACACACACACACACACACACGCACGCACACACACACACACACACACACACACACACACACACACACACACACACACGCACACGCACACGCACACGCACACGCACACACACATACACACACACACAGATATACATATATACATATATATACACACATACACATACATACATATGCATACATATATATACACACATATACACACATATACACACATATACACACGTACATGTATATATAGAGAGAGAGGGAGAGAGAGAGGAGAGAGAGAGAGAGAGAGAGAGAGAGAGAGAGAGAGAGAGAGTCACAAGTGTTATACACTATACAAGCAGCGTAGACATAAACATATAGCTTACGAACAGGTGAGCGTAATCTAGATTAGCCATGCCCAAAGAGCAGTTGAGCCTAATATAATAAGAATATATCCCCAATTTACCGACAAAGCTTGCGTCGAGTGCATCAGTCAACCGTTAATCAAATCGTTTCGTCGTTTTAATGTACTCATAAACTGATTTAAAAATAACCGTATTAATTTCTTGATTTCCATCAGGTGTACCTTTTAATAGCATGACCGTATTTAGAAAATAAAGCTGCAGCAATTATTGGCGCAAAACTATACGCTGTGCACAGTATTTTGGACACTGGAAGAAATAGTGTTCTGCAACTTCTACTACTTCACTACAATCGCAATAGGGAGTGTCTCTAATATGGTTATTACAAAGATCATCGTTTAGATTACAGTCACTACAATTATTACGAATTCTCGCATGCATTACGGATACAAATCGATTTCCTTCCAAATAACAGGGAGGAACATCGTACTGTGTATATAAATATTCAGTGCATACTGTTTTGAATTGTCTAAGGCTGTCAGCATTTCTCAGCATAGGATCAGTATCATTCCAAAGGCGTACAAAAGATGGTATGAAAGAACATTTGCATACCTCTAGTCGTGTGTTTGGAATATTAATATCATTTTGGTTTTCTAAGATTATAACTAGTTATGTTATTAACGGGAGGGGGTATAAGATTCGAAACATAACTAGGTAATTGATTGTTGTTGGCTTTGTACAGAATTTGCAATGTTTGTGCACTTCGTCGAACTGATAGCGATACTGATCATGTTAAGCCAGTTACTATTCTAGCGGCTTCGTTTTGATTTCTTTCCAATGAATCCTTTTCATATTCTTCACAACCATCCCAAACTGATGAAGCATACTCTAGAATAGATCGCATGTAAGAAACATATATTTGGTTAAGTGCTTTCCTACTTATTTTAAATTTTAGATTGCGCATAATGCCTAGTACTCTCGAGGTCGACTTAATAATGTTATTTATATGTGTATGCCATTTCCAATTGTTGCTCAGTGTTAGACCAAGATGTTTATGATTTTCCACGAATGCAATTGAAATGTTTTCAACAATCAAATTTAGGGGTCGCTCCAGCTGTCTTACAGTAACAAGCATCACTTCAGTTGTATTTGGATTAAAATTTACCAGCCACTGTTTAGCCCAGTCAGAAAGAATTTATAATACCTTCTAGATCATCGGTATTGCTTGAAGAAAATGATAGAGAGCTGTCGTCGGCAAACAGTCGAACAATACTTAATAGAAGATGGTCAATTATAGCGTTGATGTATATTAAGAAAAGCAATGGGCCAAGCACCGAACCTTGCGGCACACCAGCGGTTATTGGTTTAGTATCTGAAGATGTGGAACATATGGATACAGATTGAGTCCTGTTAGTTAAATAGTTTTCATTCCAGTTTAAAATATGACAATTTATTCCATTTTTTCTCAACTTAAATAATAATCCATTGTGCCACACTCTGTCAAACGCCTTAGAAATATCACAGAATACCATAAAAGTAGATTGTCGTGCATCAAGTGACTGGCAGATTTGGTGGTAGATATCTTATAAGTTGATATACCGTTGAGTGGCATGGCAAACAAACATATTGTCTATCATATATTAACTGTTCTGTATGCAAATGATTGTAAATATGTTTGAACATTATTATTTCCATTACTTTTCCTACACAGCTTAGTAGAGCTATCGGACGATAGATTAAAGGAGTCTGTGTACAACCTTTCTTAAATAGGGGTATTATATTTGCTGATTTCCAATCCGTTGGAAAATGACTTTCGTTTGTAGATGCATTAAAGAGGGCTGCCAACGGTTTTGAGACAGTGGCAACTGTTCCTTTCAATATTCTGTGACTAATTAAATATTTTCCACAAGCTTTATTTGTTTGTAATACATTATTTTTAGTACGTCACTAACTTCAGACTCATTTATAATTATCATATCTAGAACCTAGTCCGTTTTTAAACTAAACGGCGGCAGAGTTGAGTTAGTATCATTAACCGTCGATATTGAAACGAAAAAAGTGTTGACGCAATATGCTTTTTCAATATCTGAATAAAAGTAATTAATGTTGGTACCATTGTTTCTTGCTAAGCGACTAACCCAGTACCACTTGATTTACTATCTTTCACAAAAGGACGGATTAGTTTCCATAAGTAACGTTTGTCATTTGAAAACGATTCTGTTAAATTCAGTTCAATATCATTATAGAAAGCTTCTCTAGCATGTGTTTTCATATTATTAACTTTAAAATTAGTGTTTTATATTTAATCCAATCGTTTACCTTACCGGAATGTGTTGCCTTCCTCCTTTGTTTATCTCTTAAGTTGCTTATTCGACGGATTTCAAAATCATACCATGGTTTATCGTTAGGTCGTACTGTGACTTGACTGCATGGAATACATTGTTTAGCTAAGTCAATGAACTTCTTTGTAAAATATTCAGATGCATCATCTACACAGCCATTATTCAAAACACTCCAATCACAACCGGATATTAAGTCGTTAAATATCAAAGTCGGCCTTTTATAGTTCCAAATGTCATACGGAATTGCAGCTGGTATAATAATACATGTTGCCATATGATAACTTATATTTTGCGGAATAGATAATACATCACTCTTAAGAATGAGAATGACCTGATTTTGATTCACGATAATTGGATCTAATAAGGTTCAGGTAGTAGCAGTTGTTCGAGTTGGCGTTACAATGACATTTTTCATGGTATTCAAAATCATGATATATTTTAGTTTGTGGTTTTGTACATTTAGCTGATCCTCATTTACATCACCAACGATAATAATATTGTTTGATTTATCGGATACATATTCTATGTTTCGATTTAATAAGTCCCAGAATTCTACGTTGGAAGACGGTTGTCGATATATCGTACCAATATAGAAAATATCACGCTGTGTCTTTACTTGAATCCATATTGTTTCATCCCAAAATATTTCTAAATTTTGCATTCTCTCTGATAATATATGGACAGCGACATATACTAATATATACCCCCCAGAGTGTGATGATATTTCTTTTCTAAATGGAAACCATTGTAAGGAAATGAGATCAGCCATTGTTACCGATACATCATTTTACCCGGGGATACATAGAGATAGCGATAACTTTATACAAAAACATCTTATTTACTAGCACTTGATATTATCACAATACTGAGAAACTAGCAAGTAAAGTTTTAGTTAATAGGAAAGATGAGAAAAGAAGGGTCATGGAATTGACCAAATCATATATACATTATATACACATTCATCACCAGAAATACGGACACAAAGGGTGAAGACATCTATTACAATCTCTCACTTCACAGTTCATCTCGCCGCATCGCAGCTACATCAATCACGTAACAATCCAACGCTATCCATATATATTGTTACATTTCCGAATATAAAACACATCTGATCGATCAGCTCTCAAAAATCATCTCTCTACACATTTGACCAAATATCCAGTGTTCAGTCCAATACCGCTCACTTTAATCCCATGCCAATTCTAAATACAATGGTCAGTTTTCACACCTCCTGTAGCCCTACATATCTTACCCAGGTAAGTTTTCCAGTCCAATTTGTAGTCCTATTTATCACTTCTGTTACATTTATCACACTAATTCATTACATCTCCCATCCCCAGTTAGATAATACATTTATCTCAACCCTCATATATGAATTATTGGTGTTGTCTCAAATCCTTGATAATAGATCTGCCATTGTATTGTTGATTCCCGCGATGTGTACTACATTGAAGTTTTACTCTTGCATTAGCAGACTCCATCTCATCAATCGCATATTGCCTTCTTTCATCGTGTTTAGCCATTGTAATGGATAATGGTCTGATTCAATAGTAAATGTTCTTCCTTGTAGATATTCTCTCAAAATGTGTACTGACTTCACAATAGCTAAACATTCTTTCGCAACTGTACTGTAAACTATTTCACTTTTGTTCAGTTTCTTACTGATATACATCACTGGATGTCTGTCTTCACTATCACTATCACACTGTTGTAACATTGCATCTGTTTGCAGAATGAAGTCTTTTGAGAAATCAGGGTTTCTTAACACAGGGTATGATGTCATTGTCTGCTTCAATTTACTGAATGCTTCATCCTGTTCTACCAACCACTTTACATTGTTTGGTAATTGTTTTGCTGTCAAGTCTGTCAGTGGTGTTGCAATCTCTGCAAAATGAGGAATAAATTTTCTGTAGAAATTTATCGCTCCAATAAATGATCTGACTTGTTTCTTCGTAACTGGCCGTGGAATCGAATTCAGTGCTTGTATTTTCTCGGTCGTTGGATGTATCTCTCCTTAACCAACAATATGTGCCAAGAATTCCAATTGCTGAAAGATAAAAGTGGCATTTACTTGGTTTTTCCGTCACATGTGATTCTCTGAGTGCCTCCAACACATTGCGAACATGTGCCATATGATCTTTCCATGTTAAACTAAATATAATAATGTTATCGATAAACGAATCTGAAAATTCTTCCAGACCATTCAAAACTGATTTCATTAATCTCACAAATGTCGCCGCTGAGTTTTTCATTCCAAAAGGCATTACATTAAATTGATATTGTCCAAAATGTGTAACGAATGAACTTTTTCTTTTGGCATCTTCATCTAAGGATATTTGCCAATATCCCTTTGTAAGGTATATTTTGCTAAGATACTGTGCATCTCCAAGTCTAACTAAAATGACCTCTAATTTTGGCATTGGTTGCGGATCAAATACTGTCACTGAATTTAAACATCTGTAATCCACACATAGCCTTATGTTATTATCTTTATTTTTCACAATTACTATTGGTGCAGCCCATGGGCTGTTTGATGGTTGAGCTATTCCTGCTTCTACCATATCGTCTATCTCTTGTTTAACATTTGCTAGTAGTGAATATGGTAATTTGTATGGCTTTCTATAAATAGGTGACTCACTGATGACCTTAACTGCATGATGTATAATCTGTGTGTTCCCAGGCACATCCGTCAACACATCATCATACTCACTGCATACCTGTTTCATTTCTGTTTGCTTACTGTATGTTAACTGCTGATTTATTGTCACATTTTCTACTGTTTCTTGTGGAATTAAAAGTGGATTGTTCATCTCTTCGTTGTTTTCTACTTGATTTTCTACAATGTTGATCATACAGTTTACATCATCTTCGTTTTCATCTATCCCCTCATTTCTCTCATTCCACTGTTTAAGCATATTGATATGATATGTTTTCACAGTTCTTTTTCCTGTTTGGATCACATAATCTACAGGTCCTTTTCGATCTTTGACTTCAAATGGTCCTTGCCACTGTGCTAACAACTTACTTGTAGAAGTTGGTAGGAGAACTAATACCTTGTCTCCTATCGGAAGTGATCGTGTTCGAGCCTTTTTGTCATAATAATGTTTCTGTTTCTTCTTTTCAGTCTGTTCTGTCTTATTCACAATGTCTGTCAACTTCTCCAATCTATCCCTCACCTTTATAATATAGCTAAGCACAGATTCATCTACTTTGTTACTTTCTGGCCTTTCCCATGACTCGCGTAGAATTGACAACGGCCCTCGTACATGTCTCCCTAATAACAATTCAAATGGAGAAAAACCTGTTGTTTCTTGTGGGACTTCGCGGTATGCAAACAACAAATATGGTAGGTGAGTATCCCACTGATCATTCTCTTGACAGTAACATTTCAACATTGTCTTTAGTGTCCCATTAAATCGTTCAACCAGTTCATTTGACTGTGGATGGTAGGGACTGGTATTGATTTTCTTTATTTGTAATAACTTACACAACTCTTTCATCAATGTGGACATAAAGTTACTACCTTGATCTGACAGTATCTCTTCTGGCACCTCTACCCATGCAAAATAATCTATCATTGCATTTGCGACTGATTCCGTATCGATCGACCTTAATAGAACTGCATGCGGAAATTTAGTACCATAGTCACATATCACTAACACATATTTATTCCCCTTCACTGTTCGTGTTAGTGGTCCCACTATATCAATTGCTACTCTGCGAAACGGTTCTTCCATCACCGGAATACACACCAATGGTACTTTCGCCGTTCTCCCTTTCTGTGTATACTTCTGACAATTCGGACATGAACGACAATATCTTGATACATCACACAATATACCTGGCCAACATAAATGTTGCAATAGTCTTTTCCGTGTCTCCTTATTTCCCAAATGTCCACCTAATGGAATGTCATGTGAAATACTCATTAATGTTTCTCTGTATTTCTTGGGTACTACTATTTGTCTTATTGTTTGATATTCCGAAACTTTAAATTGTCTGTACAATATTCCATTGTCCACATCAAAATATGATTTCTCCTTTCCTTTATCTACATTTGACACCATTTGTCTCACTTTTGTTAAAGTTTCATCTTTACATTGTTCTTCAATCAATGATTCTGATCCAACTATATCTGTGTATTTCTCTCCCTGTGTACTAGTGTCACTAAGGCTGTCTTGTTTCACTTGTTCTTCTATCTTTTCACAATACTGTTCTTCTCTGATTCTTTCTTTCATCTGCTTCCTTGTCTCAACTGCTTGAAAACAATCTTTGTACCTTCTGTACTTGTCTCGTAGACATTTCCAATATTTCCAACTACTAGATCTGCAAATGGGTTGTTTAAAACTAATGCATTAACTGTCCCTGATATAAATGGGGTTTCAATATCTATAACAACTTCAAGACAATTACATTCACTTCCATTTGCCAGTACCACTGTTCGTCCTTTAGTTGAAACAATACTGTCATTTACTAAAGACTCTGCCACAAATATTGTTGTACATCCTGTGTCCCTTACTACTGACACATTTTGTCCATTAACTTTTCCTTCCACTATCATTAATCCCTTTGTTAATTTACATGGCTGTTTTACATCTTTATTCTTCTCATATACCGGTATGTCCACTAGTTTACCTTTTTCTTCTCTCTTCGTTGGACTGTGTATTAATCCATATTTTTCTTTACTCGTGACTCCTTTTTGAAATTTCGTTTCCTCAGTTTTGTCTTGTTTCATTGGACATTCGGCTACTAAGTGGTCCGTACTTTCACACTGAAAACACTTCCTTCGATTTGAATAACTTTGTCTTTCTTGTATTCCGCCCTGGTAAAATGTTTCTGATTTGCTCTGCTCTGATAATTCCCATCTGAGTTTACTGTGGTATATGGTGTGTTTCTATAGTAGCCTCCTTCGTTTGCATATCTCATGTTCCTGTCTCTGTGTGCAAGTTGGTACGCTTCTGCAATCTCTACTAGCTCATCCACTGTTTTTGGCTGTCGTTCTCTCAAATAAATGTGTAAGTCAATTGATGAAGTAAACATTAGCTGTTCTCTTAATAACAGGTCTACCACTTTTTCATAATCTTCATTTACCACTTCACTTTCCTGCCAATGATTGAAATACCTGGCAACACAAATGGAATATTCTTTAAATGTTTCATTAATTCCTTGTCTGCTCTCTCTAAACCTATGTCGATATTCCCATGCGTTCAGTCCATGCCTTTCTAAAATTGCTAGTTTGATTTTGTCATAGTCCCTGCTATCCACAATTGACATACGTGAGTATGCGTCTAGAGCCTTACCACTTAGCTGTGGCACCAACATGATTGCCCAATCTGATTTTGACCATTTCTGCAATGTTGCTAACCGCTCAAATGATGTTAAAAATACTTCCACACCTTGTCCATCTTCAAACCTAGGGAGATTCACCTTTGGCTTAATGATTGTGTCACTCGTTTGTATGGTACCTTTCTTTTCTAATTCCCTCTCTTTCACAGCTAATTCCTTCAACTTAATTTCATTTTCCTGTTGTCTAATAATATTCTCCTGTTCAGATTTATTCGCGTTTCTCTCAGAAATACGTTCATCTCTTTCTGACATTGCCTTTAAAAGTGATAAGTATTGCCCAATGTCTCCGCCATTCTGTATTACACCAGTCTTGTGTAATATCTGATGCAGCCATCCTGCGTGTGCCTGTACTACTTATCTCACTAATTGGTTATCGGTATCTATACAACGATAAAGTTATCACTACCCCACAGATATCTCCTATATTTAGTTTAACCGCTGCCACCATTGTAAGGAAATGAGATCAGCCATTGTTACCGATATATTATTTTACCCGGGGATACATAGAGATAGCGATAACTTTATACAAAAACATATTTACTAGCACTTGATATTATTACAATACTGAGAAACTAGCAAGTAAAGTTTTAGTTAATAGGAAAGATGAGAAAAGAAGAGTCATGGAATTGAGAAAATCATAAAGACATTATATACACATTCAATGTTTAATAATACTCTCATAACATCCCTATTGTCATAGTCTTGTAACCCAGTTTACATTTACAAAGTTATCAGCTCATCATTCACTTTGTATCACACACTAGCCTCTTGTCATATTATTCACCCTCAATGTTCGCCAATAGTTATTCCTCAAATACTATTGTATGCTCATCTATACATCACATTACATCACATTACATGGACCAGACATATGGTCAACTATTGTCATTTCTTCTCTAGCCCGATCTACTCTCATGGTATATATGATTCATCACAGTGAGACACAGTATCCTTATTTAGTAAGTTTGTATATCCAAACAGTCTAGGATCTTCTGATCAGGTCACCGCTGCATGGCACCTCAGATCTTACAGCCATCACCCCAGAAATACGGACACAAAGGGCGAAGACATCTATCACAAATCTCTCACTTCACAGTTCATCTCGCCGCATCGCAGCTACATTAATCACGTACCAATCCAACACTATCCATACATATATTGTTACATTTCCGAATATAAAACACATCTGATCGATCAGCTCTCAAAAATCATCTGTCTACACATTTGACCAAATATGCAGTGTCCAGTCCAATACCGCTCACTTTAATCAAATGCCAATTCTAAATACATTGGTCAGTTTTCATACCTCCTGTAGCCCTACATATCTTACCCAGGTAAGTTTTCCAGTCCAATTTGTAGTCCTATTTATCACTTCTGTTACATTTATCACACTAATTCATTACAACCATAGCCTTTTAATTGTAAGCTATTAGTTTCTATAGAACATGATAAATGTGTTTCTGTAAAGCAAATAATATCAAAGTCGGTAAGTTCGTTCTCGATGTAGCTCACCTTATTTCGAATACTTCTTATATTTAAATGTAAAACTGATAGCGATCATATCTCATGTTCAGGCCCCGGATTCCTTGCAACATCTCCAGCCAAAAATATTAGGATTAACGAAGTTCCCAAACCTAAAAGTAATATATTTAAAACAGCTTTTCTTACTCGGGCGCGCTAGTCTGTAAGGGTATTCCATTTGGCATAAGACGTTGTACGTCGTTAAATACATTTTCCAGGTATTTTCTAAACTGGATGAATGGTCGCTAGCACCTGAAATAGCGTTTTTATCAATTAATGTAAGCTTGTAAAAAGTAAAAGCGGACGGACTGACAGACGGACGGACGCCTTTTTCATCCATATATCCAATTTACGCTACGTGATGGCGTAACAAGAGTGCTGAGGGTCACACTATACGCCCGTCGAGGTGTATCCAGTATACATGGGGGGAGTGGGATAACTCCATGGAAATTAAATAAAAAACACTGATAGGTATACCCCTCAGAAACTAAAACTTAAACAAAAATGTAACACAAATTTAACGAGAGTATCGAAAGTCACAATATAGAGGTACGTCACGTCACGGAAAGTCAACAAGAGGAGATAACTCTCTGACAACCAATAGAGCTCCTCCACTTGCCATGTCAATCAAATCATGTGTACCAATTTTGGTTATGATCCGTCATGTAGAACTCTAGTTATTGTGCGGACAAGGATACATAGAATATTAATAAATATGTTTTGTAAAGCAATAGGCTTCTTCCGTTTGCCGTGATAAACATGTATTCCGATTTTTTTTGCGATCCGTCATGTAGAACGTAAGTTATTGCGTGGACAAGGATGCAGAGTGCGAACATTAACAATGGCCACCATGCGGAGATAAGTCATCAGAAATGTTTGAAATGAATAGGGATCTTCGTCTTGCCGTGATAAACACGTATGCCGACTTTGTACGATCCGCTAAGTAGAACTTGAGTTATTGCGTGGACAGGGTTACAGAGTGTGAACATTAAAAATGGCCGCCAAGAGGAGATAAGTTATCGGAACTATTTTAAATGAATATGGTTATTCGTCTTGCCGTGACTAGCGATGTTGTATGATCCGTCAAGTAAAACTTTCGTTATAATAATTGCGTGGACAAGCTCTGCTCGCCCGACCGCCCTCCCTGTCGTGCGCCATGTTGTCCGCCCTCGTATACGCCGATTAACACTGTATTATATGTCCCGTTTTGTTAAACGGGCGTACATAAATTGGTGAGTTTTGTAAGGTGCCATAATTACGTGGAGTTAGAACCTTTTGAGTTGGAGGAAACTTATTTACAGGATCACCGCTGATATTGTTATTGGCTTCCTGTACCAAATTAGGCATTCTAAACCCATCCACAACCCAACCAATGCAAAGGAACCCACAGGTACACAAATACGCGATTCCCCATTTTGGGCGTCCCAGGTAAATATGATGCAACCCGAAAACGCCAAATGGTAGCCAATACATGTAGGCATCGTCGATATACTTGTGTTCGTCGTTATCCTTATATCTGTGCAACAGCACCGGAAGTCGCTGTAACACATCCAGCACCCAACCTACCCCAAAATAACCAAATGTAAGCAAATAGAACAATCCATTGCAGTGACGACCCATCATGAAATGATGAGCGCCTAAGATACCGATCGGCGATAGGCAGGCATAGTATGTTATTCTTTTGACGATCGCAATATCTGGAGAAACATCTCTTGCCTTAGCTACTAATATATACATTTGGAATAGATCAATCAACCACCCTAATCCAAACACACCGCAAGTGAGCATGTATATAATGAACCGTGTGTTGCCAAGGTAGCAGTGATACGCCCCAAGTACGCCCAGTGGCGGCATGGCCAGAATGTAAGCTGTTGCCAGTGACGGATACGACCTTCTAACACACAATTTCATGTCATCAGAATATTCGTCGTCCATGTAATGATATCGTTCCTCTACCAGCTGTTCAATTCTCAGCAAGTCCACAATCCAGCCAACTAAGGATGAACCAAGGCTGACAGCATAGTAAACACCAAGTCCATGGTTACCCAGGTAAAAATGGTGACCACCTGAAAAATAACAATATTAGAACAAACGACAGTTATTAAGAATGTATCGGGGTATAAAAAATAAAGTTAGACTACTAGCACACTTGATAAATGTCGGAAATGCTGGACTTTTAAAACTTTCAATCCCCGATCAATTGTTCAAACATATCATGTATTCCTTATACATGTTAGTTCGTTCCAATTGAACATTTTACAAGGCTCGTTGCGCCCGATGTAAACAATAGATTATACGAAGAAAAGAGTAAGATGTAACATAGCATTTGCTTTCTTTTTTGCCGAAAATAGCTGTTCAACTAAATACTACAATATCGTGATAAGGTAGACCGGCCCTCCGACCGGCTACCCCGCATGAGCTTTCGCAGTGGGTTCATCCAGTGCTCGTATATAAGGCCTATCCCACGTGCGAGACTCGCTTTTACTTTTTGTGAGCCACAGATAATTGCTTCGTAAATGTGATAGAATGTATAACAAATATGTGAATACTGCCTCTTTACTGTATCCTATACGCTATACGGCACATGCAGTGGCCAAGTCTGCCAGCTTTGTTTGTTCCAGCCATCGGCCAGTTTCACCTGTTCTGCCGTTTGACAAAGAACTCAAAATGTGAAGCATATGTTATAATGTAGCTAATCAAAAGCCAGGAGAACGGACTCCTATCAATTATATTACAACAAACTGCAAAATATGTCAGTTTTCTGGACAGGTTTGTGCCAGTTTTTTTAAAAACATGAACCACTTTTACCCGGCCAACCACATAACACATACTATATATACCCACTACTGTATTCTGTAATTAGCTATCAAAACCATTGACGTGTCAGTAATTACCTGAGTGTAGTATCCCTGGTGTCTACTCACCTACTATGTGAGTAGATATGGCTTTACCTATTGATAACGTGCACACGAACAATAGGCTGTGCATCAGATTGAAAAGTTTGCACATCATAATTTATTTTGAGATTGATGTGAGAAATGCTCAGATATCTCGTCTTTTGTATAGTTTTCTGGCATAATATTTATAGCTTGCCGTTGTCATATCTGTCTATTATGTATTGCACCAAATTGTATTTGGTTTACTATCATATTATTTGCTGTATATGACAAACGCACGAAGTGGTGAAACTGTACGATGGCTTACACATACAAAAATGCTCCATATAGTATACAGTATCAAGACAATATTAACAATGTTATATTCATATATCACATCACTATTATGAAGTAAGTATCATTGAAGTCATGTGTATCTATATATGACCTATGTCCTTAAGAGATGATACATAGTCCGACATATTAACTACAACTTCCATAAAAGGTTGTCATTTCAATAGTATCCATATCGCACTAGCAGAAAATAGTATAGAACAATTAAAGGTTCATGCCCACCCAGTAGTCATAAATGCCAGGTTATAATATAGGGAGACAGATAGTTTTGTATATTCTGTAGATATGACATGTTCTGGCAAAATAAACATTTATTATAAATAATATATAAATATTATAAATAATTAAAAATATCATGCCTCATTTGCATATGAAAATAGCCTGATACCACCGCGAGTCACTATCAGTAAAATAAATATTACTAAATGATTATATATGTATAGCGGGCACTCGTATTTTTTAGAAAAGGTGGAATAGTGACACAATTATACATTTATTTAATTCCTAAAAAGAACACTTTGTGCCTACTGAGTGGGCATGTACCATTGCATGTAGAAAGTTCAATATCTGTATTGTATAATAACCTATTGTCAGTTGTATTTTAATATGTCTGCTTATGTATATTTATATAACACAACAACACTTATTTCATTCATAACTATAATTGTTATAATACATAATGAATGACAATGAAAGAAGCATTCGACGGTTCACTCTTCACGACATCTCACATGAGAGAAAACACTACACCCGCCAACACACCGTGCAGTAACAGAACCAGTCAACCACGTGATCCGGACAGGCCGTCTCGGTCACCGACGAGGAGACACAACACTAGACATACGCAGTCTACAGCACGTGCTCCGCGGTCAAGTGGAGTCTCCGGTAGCGGTCGTGATCATAGATCAGCCAGCCAGCGCAGACAAAACGTGCAGAGTGACAAATAGCCACCGAATAGCCAGTCAGCTACATAGGACAGTAGGGAGAAGGCGCCATTTACATTCACGTTATTAAATGTGCAAGGTATTGTGACTAAACGTGTAAATAAACTTGTGTCGGAGGAACTCAATGAATTTTTTTTCTTCACATATAGTAATGTTGACGGAAACATGGGCAAATGACATGGTTGATTTAAATGTTACTGGATTTACACATTTTCATGTGAATCGGCGTGAAAAGAAAGTTGGTTCTAAGCGTGACTCGGGAGGCATTATTATTTATGTTCGAAACTCGTACATTACGCCAGATATACTGTTAAAAAAAGATGAGGATGATATTATCTGGCTTAAAATTAACGGAAACTTGTTAAATCTACAACATGACCTATATTTATGTTTATGCTATGTATTACCTGCAGGCACCAGTAGAAGTAGTATGTTACAAACCAATATTTGTGATCGTATCTTGAATTGTATGGCAGACATTGATAGCAATACCAATGGCATGTGTAATGTTATGCTTTGTGGCGATTTTAATGCACGTACATCAGATGACTCTGATGTTGTATTATTTGATAAATGTACTACCCGATGACTATATTATTGATATGCCATTGCCACGTTCTTCAAAAGACTAAATGCGTCAGAATGATAACGGTATTTCATTGCTTAACTTATGCAAACAGACTGGACTACGTATTTTAAATGGACGAATTGGCAATGATGCAAATGTCGGTGAGTACACGTATGTGGCAAGCAATGGCAAGAGTGTTATAGACTATATCATCACGTCTCCTGATATGTTTAGCAATATTACTGCTTTCGACGTATGTGAACCAAATATGTTATCCGATCATTGCGCAATACAGTTCTCTTTGATATTTGAAAACATACTGACACGTGAACAAGATATAGGTAACGATAACTGCTTACCTATTCAATCTAAGTATATATGGAGTACCGAACACGTAGGTGTATATCAGGCAAGGTTGGGTTCGGAAGATATATGTAACACATTTCAGGAACTGTCGAATATTATACAGCAATGTCATGACAACGAGGATATTAATAGTTGTCTTCTAAGTTTTGGAAGTATTTTTGAAGATATTTGCTCTGATATTAAACGTAATGTTAAGGCTAAATCAGATCTACCACCGATGACAAATCATACAAACAATCAGTGGTTCACTACATAATGTGATGACAAGAAACATACGTTTTATAGAAAACTAAATAATTATAGGCATGCTCCATTGGATACTAATAGACAGTAAATGGTTACAGCTAGGTCAGAATATAAATCACTAATTAAAAAATGCAAATATCAACATGATTTGCAGAAAACTATTAAATTAGAACAAGCTCGCTCCAAAAGCGCAAAAATATATTGGAATATGCTAAAACGGGTATACGGACATCGATTACTTCTCTGGATAATTTTGCTGCTTACTTTAAAGCTGTCAATAACCCAAGTGATCCATTTTTTTCACCAGATGAACATTTCAACGAAAGATATTTAAATAATGAATTGCATGTAATGTTTTCTGAACTTGATTCTCCCATTACTTGCGATGAAGTCAGTATAGCTATCAAACAATTGAAAGCTGGTCGGTGTGGTGGACCAGACATGTTACTGAATGAATTATTTATACATGGGCACAAGTCGTTGTTACCAATACTTACAAAACTGTTTGATAAAACGTTTAATATAGGATATTATCCCGATACATGGTCGAAAGGTTATATTATACCACTACATAAAAAGGGGAATATAAACGAGGTTGATAATTACAGAGGTATTACCCTATTGAGCACACTTGGGAAATTATTCTCACGCGTTTTAAATAATAGACTATCTAGCTGGGCTGAAAAATGTCATGTGTATTTGGAAGCACAAGCAGGGTTCAGGAAGGGAATGGGTACACGGGATAACATATTTATTTTGCATGGCCTCATTACACATATGTTAAATAAGGGTAAGAAATTATATTGTGATCTTGTGGATTTTTCAAAGGCTTTTGATTTTGTGGTGCGTGATAATCTATGGTTAAAATTAATAAAACTGGGAGTGCAAGGGAAAATGTTAAATATAATTAAATCCATGTATACTAATGTAACATCGCGCGTAAAGCATAACACCATGCTAAGCGGTGAATTTTCTTGCATATTAGGCGTAGGTCAGGGTAACTGCCTATCTCAATTCCTGTTTAGCATGTTTGTAAATGACCTTGAGGCTGAATTCGAAACTAAGGGTTTTGAAGGAATTGATATCGGATTGATAAAAGTATTTATTTTACTATATGCCGATGGCATTGTTATTTTCTCAGAATCGGAACACTGGATGCAAACAGGACTTAATCTACTTTCAGAATATTATGAGAAATGGAAATTAACTGTCAATACGGGAAAAACAACAATACTTGTATTTCGAAAAGGAGGTAGATTGCCAAGAAACATAGAATTCACGTATCGAGGCATAGTCTTTAGAACGGGTGGTTCTTTCATGGAAACACAATCTTTATTATCGGGTCAAGCACAAAAAAGCTATTTTCAAGCTTAACAAATACCTGTATAAATTTACAGACATAACACCCACACATAGATTACAATTATTTGATAAATTAGTACAACCGATTCTTAACTACGGTGCTGAAATATGGGGATTTGTGCTGGGAAATCAAATGGAAAAAGTTCATTTGCAGTTTTGCAAAAGTTTACTAGGTGTTAAGAGAAATACGCAAAATGATTTTATCTATGGAGAACTTGGTCATACCCCACTTGTTCATCGACGCTATCTAAATATAATTAAATTCTGGTTAAAAAATATCTGCGTCAGATGGTCACAAATACATGAAACATATATACAACATGATGTTAGCAGACATGCAAAGCACACCAAGTAAAACAAACTGGGCGTCACTAGTCAAAAAAGTGTTATCGACCCACTGATTTCTTGATGTTTGGTTGAATCAAGGGGTCGGAAATATTGATGAGTTTCTGATAGTTTTCAAACAAAGATTGACCGATAACTTTATGCAGGATTGGCAAGCCAGAATTAACGGATCTAGCAGAGCATTATTTTATAGAAATGTATGCGACTTCAAAATGCAATATTACTTAAAGGACATCACACTCACGAAATTTAGGTACGCATTTGCTAGACTAAACGTTTCGTCCCATCGCCTAGAAGTAGAATCAGGCAGATGGAACAGAACTCCAATTGAAAACCGGAAATGTACATTGTGTACACATTTGGAAGACGAATACCATTTTATTTTAGAATGCACAATGTATATGGATCTCAGGAAAACATATACAAACCGGTATTATTGGAACAGGCCAAGTATGGTTAAATTCATACAGTTAATTAAATCGGAATATTCACAAACTGTAAGAAAGTTGGGCCAATACATATACCAAGCGTTTCAAATCAGAAATTAACATTTATATATACATCAATGAGGTCACCTTCTCCCAATACATAAACATAAAGAAATACAGCATGCCTATATATTTGCAAATATTAACTTGACATTATTGCATGATATCTTACGTGTTCAGGTTTGTAGTACATGTGTAATGCACTAGTATATAGACTAATGCTGCAACGCCATAACTTAATGTATTTTTATAGATTAACCAAAACATTGTGTATGTGCTTATTGGGCATGCTATTCCACCGCAGGATATTCTCCATGTGCTATGGCCAATGGTCGACGGTGTCATAGCTGCATCAAATACAATACATAGTAGCTGCATTCTTAACGTTACGTTATGCACCGGCTGTTGTCTTTGTCATCCATAATTGTATGTTGTTACATGAGTATTGCTTCAGGGGCCTTATGGCTTAAAGCGTTAATCTTTATCTGAATAAAACATGAAACATATCGTATGGTAATAAACAAAATATCCATCATGCGACATAATACTGTTACATGTCTCAATATTTTATAATACCTGAGTGTGAGAAATAAAGATCAGTGCTGGGAGAGGTGGGACCGCAATGTTACATATTACTGCTTTCTTCGTATAATTTGTATTTTACATAATCTTCAAATATACTTCAGAAAACACGTAAGATGTAACATTGCATGTTCAAAGCTGTCTCAGCATACTAACATAATGTCATCACAGCTCCTGTATAACTCCTGCCTGCAATATATTTATTATTGAATATATTTAATGTACTGAAGCTAGACTAATTTGCCATTGACAATAGTTTTGACATCGAAACTGCCTTTACGAGGGCTTTACTAGTTGATGCCCCCCTGTAGAATGTGCCTTAAATAAACACAGACACATCGATTCGTGCTACGGCCAATGTATCTTGCATCCATCGAGACATAGTGTTTGATGTAACGCATTTATGTGGCTTTACGACAGTACGTAACAACGGGTGGAAGACTCGGACCTAGGACCCAATACTTGGCTCATTTGGAAAACGCTACCCAACCCACCCATTTACACTATACCTTACAGCCTTTTCCAAGGTAGAACATAATTTGTGAAAATACCCTGGACAGTTTTGATTTCGTGCTCACTCAAACAGAGCAAGTTTCGTTTTTTTTTTGCTGATTTACGTCTCCGGCAATAGATTAATGCATTAGGTCCCCACATATTTCCTCTTTACACATCTGTGTTTAGTATATTGTTAGTTACACTTATTTTACATACCAACGTCACAGAGGAATTTCTCTGTCAGAAAGAATCTCACCCAACCAGCTTCATGCATCGCCACCTGATTGGTCGAACAAATATAAGAGAATTTATGATACTCCAGTTCGGGTTCAGAAATCCGAAAGAAAAGTTCATGGAAGGCTATGTCGAAATTTTGGGACGCAAATCAAAATAAAAGGACGTTTTAGATAATGCAAGGTTAGTGGATGATACTTTTTAGTCACAAATTGTAACATTTTGAGTTACCGATGTTTATTGCAGTGATCCACGTCAATAAGTTGAAACTGTAATGGGATTTCGGCCCGATTTAACACGTAATTTATGCTTCAAACGCCCATAAAAATGTGTGAAATTTATTCGGACATACAATTATCGCCCTGTCTGTGGTAGTTAATATGCTCGTAACTGACGGAATGATAAAAGCAGATGCTTGAAGTGAATATATTTGAAGATCTAAGACATTTATCGATTTCCAGAGATATAAGTTAGCAGAAAAATCGAAATGTGTGGTGTTTGAGCGACCCCGAAAATACGGCATTTTTGCTAAGCTGTTTCTTACCTTGGACAAGGCTGTAAGGTATAGAGTATGGAAATGGGTGGGTAGAGTAACGTTTTCCAAATGAGCCAAGTATTGGATCCTAGGTCCGAGTCTTCCACCTGTGTATGTAACACGGGGGTCAAATTTGTCATTTTGTATTTCAAAATCTGTAGAACGATTAATGTATTCTCTAAGGCAGTGTAATACACATATCTTTGGTTCTGATTCAAATTTCTTGTACACCACTTGCCTTGCAATACAGTAATTTTGAGTTTTATTCAATTTGATTTGTGTTAATCTTACAACAACAACAACAACAACAACAACATATCTTTATTTACATCCCATTACAGTGAATAACATGCAACATGGGGAAATAAAACAGAGTATATATGCATGGCGGTATCTGCTACAGTACAATATAGTGGTTTTTCAAATATGTAAATACCGTATAGTATTCAAATGCACGAAATATATTACTATTGCATGTCCGTATTAAACATGAACATGCGCAGTGTATATATGTTTCTGGGGAAAGCCAAATACATCATATTCCTAGTAAGTATAGGTAATTGCAGAGAATTACTTGCGGTGCGGATTATCGACAAAAATAGTGGTGTCGGTACGCCGAGTGGATTATATTACAAATGTATCACGTACTGAATGTGACGTACTGAATGTGACGTACATGGTTACAAACATGTCTGCGCACAGAGATACGTACTTTAAATGCTCAACAGTGTTATCAACAGAAGCCTAGATCGAAACGAAATATCTAGGAGACTGTTATATTCACGCGTTCGTAGCTATTTTAATACACACTGTAAATGCGTATCATCTACAGAAGCCTAGACAGAAACGAAATATCTAGGAGACTGTTATGTTTATGACATGATAATATAATAATACGTTTATGCACATAACTATTATACAAAGGCAGTCACTATTTCTGCAGACGTACATTTCACGAGCAAACATGATATACAACATATACTTCCAACAATGTGCATGATAGAACTAAGCAGAATATCGAATTGTATGTGACGCGGCCGTAGGTAAAGCTAATAAGTCCATGTGAAAGAACGTGTATCACTTTCGCAGCGAGTTTGTCATCCGACCATATCACGTATATCCGTGATCTGGGCACGTGTCACACTTACTACAATATTGGGGAATAGTAAAGGCGGTGTATAGCCACCAAAGACCAATAGCTGTTCACATAGGTATACATAATCGACATTGTAGAATAGTATAAAATCGGCTATGCTGGACTGCATTCTTACAGTTAGTGTATTTAGTGGACCAGACATCGTTCACTTGTTATATCATTACCAGTGTCGCTATGCGATAAGCGGGCCTATTTGACTCTCGCCTGATGCAGTGTCGGATCAGAAGGCAGAAACGTGCATCCCGGTATGGACATCACTGTGAGTATAATTTGTATGACAGAGTATCCATATTTGAACAGGGAACTATATAGGTACATATCGGGCTGCACGGTTGTGCAAGCTAGCACGGGACTGCATTGTTCGGGAACCAAATTTTCTCTGTCTTAATTGGTATGGTAACTTAGCGAAACTTGTTCATGATTACGTTTGCGAATTTACTCAGGTTAATTAATTCGACTTTATCTTCGGTAGTCATTAATAATTTAAATGTATGTTCGCTTGGCATTTCATGATATCGTGAATGGATAAGCTGTTCACGTTCAGTACGAAAAATGGTACATTTTAAAAGGTAGTGTTTTTCGGACCCTACCTCGTTTAAGTTGCAGAGTCTACAAATGCGGTCATTGAGTTCATCGACAGACCATCGTCCAGTTTCTATTGGGAATCTATGATTAGCTGTGCGTAATCTAAGAATCGAAAATGCCGAGTTATGTGGTAGTTTTATTAAGTAATTCTCAAAGGATATTGCTGATTTAAAGCTATCGTAAATCATACCTTTATTTGAGTTATTTTTGGCAGCATTCCAGCTCTGTATATATTGGTCAACCAATGTACGTTTAACTCCAAATTTGATGCTTCGGTTTTGTAGTGTTAATTGATTTAGCCATAAGTCGTGTCTTCCTACTGACGTTAATATGTTATAAATGCATGTTGGCCATTTATATTCAACTTCAGGATTATTAAGCATTGATAAGAATATAAGGTATACATATTTGGTATGTTTACCTGTAATAAGTCTAGTCCAATATCCTATTAGCCTACCTTTTACAATTATCGATAGTGGGTAACGGCCTAGTTCTCCGTATAACATATACAATGTATATCGGTGTGCTTTTTCTAGTTCGGGTTATTTTCCTCAAAAAGTCGTTATGTACCTTTTCAATCATGTTAAGAGTTTCAAAGCCCCATACCTCGCAATTATACGTTAATATGGGTACAATTGTATGATCAAATAGCTTGAGTTGGAGGTCGATGGGAAGGTCAAGATTGTATATTCTCGTGTAAAGCAGATACATTGCTTTTTTTGCCTGTTCTGTTAAGTGTTTTCGAGTAGTAGCAAACGAGCCCTTACTAGTAAAATATACACCCAGGTATTTGTATTTATCTATGATGTTTATATTCTCACCGACAACTTTTAATTGAAACCTATTCGTATTACGTGCCCCAAAAACAATTACATTGCTTTTCAATAAATTAACTTTCAGTTTCCATTCGTGGAAATAAGTGGAAAAATAGTCCAATGAATTTTGGAAATCTATTAGATTATCTGATAAAATTAAGGTATCATCGGCATATAGCAAAACAAGTAGCCTCAGCCATTGATGTACATCACCATATTGAATATTTACTCCTTGTGATCCTGATATTATTAAATTTGATTCTAGGTCGTTCAGAAACATCGAAAAAATTATGGGGGACAAGTTTTCACCCTGACGCAATCCACGTTCGCATACAAAAAAGTCTGATGTTTGACCTTCACTAAAAATGCATGATTTAATATTGTTGTACATATTATACATCAGGCGAAATAATTTTCCATTTATTGAGGAAGATAGTAGTTTTTGCCAAACGCCCACCCTCCAGACTGAGTCAAAAGCTGCAGCGAAATCAATAACTGCACGGTATAGTTTTTTCTTGCCATTTTTCATCAGTTCTATTAGGCTATGCAGTAGAAAAACATGGTCGGTGGTTGAATATTTTTTTCTAAAACCAGCCTGATTCTCATTAAGTAGATCATTTTCTTCTAAGAATATATTTATAAGTGTATTTAAAATTGATGTAAATAATTTGCCAAAGCAGCTGAGTAAAGTAATAGGACGGTAATTACCGGGTTCTTTCGAATCTCCCTTTTTGTATATTGGTATAATGTAACCCTCGAGACAGCATTCTGGCAATATTCCAGTATTTAATACTCTGTTAAACAAGTCAGCATAAACTGGTACCATACTATTCTTTGTGCTCTTTATGTATTCATTTAAAATGTTATCTGATGGACTAGAAGCTTTAGCATTGTTTATGTTAGAAATATGTTTTATTATTTCATTTTCAGATATTGGGCCGTTAAGTTGCTCTTCGCTGTTGAGTAACAGATTATGTGGCAAGTCAAAATGCTCATTTTCGTCTTTATTCTGGTTGCTTTGCTTGAAAAAATCGTACAAAACATCGATTGGTGGTAGGTCCATTTTGGACTTTGTTTTCAGACTGTTGAGAAAAGTCCAGTATTTTTTGGGGTTCGTACTGTGCATATTACGCAGTTTATTAGCATTTTTATATTTATACTTGTTAATATATTTGTGCATAGTTTGTTTGTAATGTTTACTTTCACGAGCTAATTTGCCTTTGTTATAGCTACTTTTATTGTGCTGATATTTCTTTTTGGCTCTATGATACCCTTTTCGTGATCTCTTACATTCATGACCAAACCATGGCTTGTTACTATCTGAGTTTTGTACATGTTGTAAAGTTTTATTAAAAGTTTTATTTGCTGCCACTTCAAACACCTGTGCTATTTCAGTGGTGATTCGATTTATTGAATCCTTTTGAATCGGGCAGTATCATTAAATTATGTAATGTCGTAATATTAATATTGCGTGAAAAGTTTCTGACAAATTATTATTCCATCGTTTCGTTTTCTTTTTATGTGGAGATGAACTTCGCGCATTTTGTACAACTCGTTTACAATTCAAATCCACACTCAGGACAGCGTGTCCGTCCGAGAATAACGGGTCGGTCTCTGTAATTTTAAAATCAGCGATATGATGAAACATATCAACAGACGCTATCGCGTAATCAATAGCTGATTTGTTTCGGAATGTGAAATCACCGTTATGTTTATCAGATCCTGCACGACCATTTAGTAAAAATAAATTATTATTTCTACATGTTTCGATTAATAAATAGCCATTTGGGTTCGTTTTCTTATCTTTAGACTGTCGTTGCAATGGGTAACCTAGGTTTTCTAGTGTGACATGCTTAGAAAAGTAGTTCGTTGTTTCGGTATCAAAATCAAAATGAGACGATAAAAAATCATCCGATACAATATAGTCAGGCAGGCATGAGGTTCTGGCATTTACATCCCCAAGTAGTATTGAGAATGTATAATTTGTACAATATTGAGCAATTTCTTCATCAAGCAATATCATTTGATCTTCATCGAGATAGCGAGAACCAGTAGGTGGCAAGTATATTGTGCCTAATAATATATCGCTATCCAAGTTCAAAATATCATGTTTAATCGTCAACCATATTATGTATTCACATGTGTTATGCAAAACAGTTGTAGATCCGAGAATATCATCATTGATATATACACCAATGCCACCAGATCGTTTGGATGATAGTGTGTTTCTACATTTACTATGAAAAGTATAGCCCTTTACATCAACTACATCATGCGGGCTCATATTGGTTTCTAATACACAAAAAATATCAAACGTACAAAGCATATCTATAAATTCTGGATAACAAAGTCTACGCTTCAGTCCATTTGTGTTTAAGGAACCCATTCGTAAGGGGATATCGCTACTATGAGAGGCTTTCCCCGTGCTGTCCTATCGTGAGACACCGTCAGTGGTCAGTTCAGGAGAAACCGTGTTATGCCGCGCCGGTGCGGAGCTGACCGGTGGATTGTGAACCGACGATGCGTCAGCGAATGTTCCGGGGCGGTGATCACTGTTGCTGAGAAGTGACGGCGCTTCAGGGTCGGAGTTACAGTCAGTTCGCTGTGTGTCGGGATTAACAGTGGGAACATCTCTCGAACTTGGTGTGACGATTGGTGTGTCCTTCACCTTGGGACGTGTCAGTGGTGGGATCTGGGCGCTAATAAGTGACGGGGATACAGGATCGTTAGCTACGACGTGACGAGCTGGGACTGCTGGTGTATCAGTGGTCGGGCTTGGTGCAATTGAGTGCGGGGCATTCGACGTGGATGGCTTGGGAAATTGGTGAATGCACGCCTTGACAGCCGTGATGTCCATAGCAGTATATCCAGTATCTGATGAGTCGTCGGACGTATCACGGGGGGCGCACGTGTATTGCTCCGCTCTGCACGTGGTGTGTTACTAGTGCGTTCGCTGGGATAAGACCGCAACTGCTCACCGACCTGTTTATAACTCACTCGACTGCGCCGCATGAATTCGTCCCACTGTAGGAAAATGTCCACTATGATTCGCCCGTTATGCACGAGTTTGGCAGGGTAAACAATGGACACGGAATTCCCAGTACCTGTGTGACGTGACCGCAAGTCTTTGTATCGAGGCCATAACATTTTACGTGCCTGAACTATTTCATGCGGGAAATCCCTGCTGATACTGTAGGGTTTGTTTTTCAACATGTGGCCTTTTGACAAAATTTATTCAGTGTCAGTGAAATATGTGAAGGCAACGATGATAAATCGCGTGTTGCCACTGCGGAATCTGCCCAGTTTGTGCGCACGATCCATATACATTTTGCCCTCACCTCCAATGCCCAGTTCGGTTTGCAGAAATATTTGGATTTTCTCAACACAGTTTTCATACCGAGACTCGGCAAGGCCCTTGAACAGAAGGTTGTTACGCCGGACACGTGCCTCATTGTCAATTGATTTGTACTCGAGCACAGTGATGCGGTCCGAATGTTTAAGGACGGTTTCCTGTGTATCACGCAATGTATGTGTGGCACTGATCGCACGATCCAACTTGGACTCAAGATTGTTTATTTTGGTCATGGTCGATAGAATGAGGTTCAGTTTTTCATCTGTAGTCAGGGAATCATAATTAGTAGCACTGGGATTATCATCACTTACATGTGTCATGCTGGTCCCTCCTGTACTTTTCCTTCCACGTTTTTTTGATCGTTTATTACGCATTAGCGACCATTGTTCATCATCACTGTCAATGTCAACAAACACATTTCCGCCATCTTGTTCGCCATTACGGGCACCTGCACGTGCACCACTTTTCACCGCCAAACTATAGTCCATCCTGATAATTTATGTAGAAAACACTAATACCACAATAATCCAAGCAACTTCATACATTAGTATACCAACAAAATTCCTATCTAGTTACTACGAAACCGCGAAAATTACACTTATTTCACAGAGCTCAGATTTGTGTAAGATACCGCCATATTGTCACGTGACGCAGATTTGCCTGTTATGGTCATAAACATTTTATCCAATTTAGTTATTTCTGACACGCGTTTTGAGCAGCAAAGTCTAATTTTTTTATACGACTTTCAGCGCCAACTTGTCATTTGCCGGCTGGAAAATCATGTATTTGAGAACCTGATCAACACTCCATAGTCCATTGTACCTGGGTAAAGCGGGGTTACTTCTCAAAATTCAATTCATGAGCTGTTTTACCAGCTTGTGTTGACTAACTTGGAAAGTGTCGATATAAGGAAGGACATATGACACTGCTGATCTGTGAAGGTTAACCGACATGTATTGTAAACCCTTGTTCTATTACGAGGTTAAGTACTCAATGACCTCTGTTATAGGTGTCGAAATGGGATCAACTTTTCTTTCCAGACACCAGCTATGCCACTGTTTCCAGGCTGAATTGTAAGATATTGATGTCCCCTTACACCATGACCCGAAAAGCAGGTATTGAGCCCCTTCTGATAAAGCCATTGTTTTCAACGATTCCCTGATACAAGCCAGCTTATCAACTGTATGGATTTGTTCTCCACTAAGGGATGAAGGAGACATTGGGGTGACGTCAAGATTTGGGTAAAAGTTGGTAATAATATCGGATCCTGAATTTACACTTCCAGGAGAGTAGTATACCACACTTGGGCTGGACATGCTGGTGTGATTAGCACTATTGTCACACTCTATCGTTGCGAACATTCCTTAGGATCAGTGAAATCAGACAGAAAGGGGAAAGCGCATACCCTGTACATATAGTTTTAGTGATGTGTAAATGGTCAGTTAATGTAATGTATATGTCTATTGCTAGTTTGACATGCTTAACGCGAGTTGTGTGTCCCGATACGGCTTGCTTGAGCCGATGAATTGATCGCTTGTGGGTGGCCATTTCTTGGATCGAGTCCCGGTTTGAGAGATGTATGGCTCTGAACATGTTGCACGGCATTTGACGGCATAGTACAACGTAATACCAAGTAATACGATATACTGTGTACATATGAGAAGTACGTGCTTAAGTTCATGAGCCCATATCGTGTAAGGTGTTAATTGGCTGCATCATATCTGTTATTCAGCAGTAATGATTGGTAGTCCTGGTAGCGGATAATACTGGTCCGGTAATACAATAGTTGACCTGTTCTGGTGTATCGGTGTTTCTAGTGGTAACATGATTGCATTGTTGAAGATGAACTGTCTTAAGCCTAGCTGATAAACGGACTGACCTTTTGAATGAAGAGAGTACGGTTCGCGATAACTCATAAACTTGGCAATTAGATGGCACGATAAATTGTTAACTGTGTACTTATATTTTTTAATCATGAACATACCTCCTGAACATTTGTATTTATTATTGTGTATGTTATTTCAGGGGTGTTGTACCTCAGGTTTACATCTGTATCCAATCTAGTCCTCCTCAATAGGAATTCCACCAATTGCTATTGAATAAATGAACCCAGCAGTGGGGGCTGAAGTCATCACCTATTTGTTTCTTTCCAACTCCAATGACTGGGGGAAGATAACGCGGGACGAGAATGTTTCCCGTACACATCTGCAGATAGCTGCTTCTGCGTCATGTTACAAACGCGAAGCGACACCTGCAAAGCCAAGTAGTCACACAAACCTAAACACTAACAAACAATGAATTAACAACTAGATTCTCCGAGAGCAAGAAATGAAAGCGAGTATCGCACTTGAGATAGGCCTTATAAACCAGCACTGGGTGAACCCACTGCGAACGTTCGTGCAGGGTAGCCCGGTCGGATGGCCGTTCTACCTCAGCACGTTATTGTAGTATTTAGTTGAACAGCTATTTTCGGCAAAAAAGAAAGTAAATGCAATGTTACATCTTACGAGTTTTCTGAAGTATAATATTCACTTTCAAAGTGATAGGAAAATCATATTTGTCATACGAGCTGTATATTAAATATACAGTCTGAACTAGATATGCGTACCAACCGGTCCCAACTATTTATTATACAGACTGCACAACGTATCTGTACCGACCGTTAGATCATACAGAATGTACTGCAAATGCGTATCAACCGGTTCCAGATATTAAATATACAGTCTACACAAAGTATCATTACCAAACGCCAAATATTACACATACAAATGCGTATAAACCGGCCTGAAATATTACATAATTATATATCATACAGACTACACTACATATTCGTAGCAACACGTCCCAAATATTGCATGTACATATACAGACTAGAGAAAGTGAGCAGGGGCTCACGTATGCCACCTGCCGCCGCCTGGGCCGAAAATACGGACGGACGGACGGACGGACGGACGGACGAAAACTATATACTCTAGGACATACATACTTTGTATGCCCGGGGCATAACTAGACTACATGTAAGTGCCAACCGGCCCCAAATATTACATATACACTACAGCATGTATACGTACCGACCGGCATGGACTACGTATACATACCTACCGGCCCCGATTATTACATATACAGCCTAGTAGTATATAAGAGTCAAAATGATACCACCTAAAAAATCACTATATAAATACATATAAAAAAAATCAAAAAAAAAATCACCATGATACCACCTCCTTTATAAGAGCGGACATTTTTTTTTCATCAGCCCCCGTATCGGCAACCACGAGACCATATACTACTCGGGTTTCCTCCACTGTTCACATGGTATGGATATATATATCAATGACGTCGTAGTGACGACTCGTGCGAGATGTCACCACCTCTGACATCGAGATAAGTCATCCATAGGTTATATATACTCAGTATATATCATCATCACACAATGGTTTGAGTTAAAAATAATTGTGCGTGGTTGAAGACAGGTAGTCACGAGAGATGTCATCGTACCGGTATTTACGAGTATTGCAAGCATCACCTGGCATAGATGTGAAGAGGGTCGTTTCGCCTCGCCCATGTCGGCATTGCGGGGTAGGGACCAGATCCGAGTCACTGCAATGTCCACCATGCGGTGGCAATCGCGCTACGCATCAACTGGTTAGCAAGGAAGTACGTGCTCGCAAGTATTATCGTTTAGTAATAATTCAAATCAGAAAGTCAGTTAGAAAGATCGAACCGATCCCGATAGTTTCTCAATGTTAAACGGCGTTCCTATCCGACCACCGTTGTCATGCTGTTGTTTACCTTAGCAATGGCGTTCCTATCCGACCGTCGCTTGTCTATATCGGCGGGGGGACACCCCAAAAGAAAAAGAAAATAATAGGCTGGTCATATCTAACTGGACCACCTTTGTTAATATCAGCAAACGACAATGTAACCATTTTTACACGGGTTATGAACATGTGTGTATTTATAGCCGAGTGTATTTCACCTTATCGAGGTTACGTGTATACATTATAGTTTACACGATATCTTCCAGGTTGACGGTCGATTTAATTTTAAACTCGGCGCTAGCCACATGCGACTAAGTATCGAGACACGCTATATATGAAGGGGCGATAACTCGCTGGTGTGTAAGGTGGCCAGATTAGCTCAGTAGGTAGAGCGTCGGACTGTGGATCGGGAGACCCCGGGTTCGTATCCCACCTCGACCGCTACGAATGGCCGATACGGCGTGTCCTTGGGCAAGAAAACTTCGTGCTAGCCTAGTCCTATCGGATGGGGACTTACATAGTCGGTCCCGACATGCAAGGTAATTGAGCCAGTACACGCTGGTGTATTACAAATCTTTAGCGGTTATCTATACTTATGGTGTTCGTTGGGAGACATAATCACGGTGTTATACTTGTAACGGGGAAAGTTATATGCTTCATAAGGTGAGGCCGACGGAACTGCTGGATTGTATGGTGGTGGGATTTCCCCAGTCGTCAGACACCGAATAAGCATATCACGTTCCGAGGCGGGCGAGGAGATTTTTCTCTCGTCGGCCCACCACTCCATGACGAGTTTTTTATACGTCTTCGTCCGCAAGAATATGTGGCCGGGCCTTGGACCGGATCGTGCCCTTTAACTCCTAGTACCTGGCCATCTCTTCTACTACCAGTTTGAACTCGCTATCTGATATCTTTCGATACGATAACGTCGATACTGTTTGTTTAAGACCTAGCGAGAACTGTTATTCGATCGTGCTTTCGACTCTTGGCCTCTAGTTTTCGGCCCACGAGTCTACCCGTCATGCAAAGCAGTCCCGCCCCAGCCACTATCGCACTCCACTGCGACCGGCGCAGCGACGATTGTTGATAATAAAGACACACTACCCACTCCGCTTACAACGGAAGCTGAGGCTAACTTGGTGCTCACCCCCTCGACTACATTGACTGCTCGCCTATATTGTTTCGCATGACCCGTCCGCGTCTCACCCTCATGTTGTAGAATCTCTTGTATCTCAACGATCCTGGTCATCTTAAAGGATGCCGAGTCAGCCGTCCCGGAAGGTAAGTGTGGATATAGTTTTTCTTCATTCGTCATATGTCAAGTTCTATTAACAGTGTCACTACAGTAGCTGAACTCGCTTCGTCAGCAACTTTTGTTACAACGTTAATAACATTACCGGCGGAAACTTTAATTGGAGTGTCATCATCGAATATCGTAAACCCTGACCTCTGCCCTGCGTGCTTGGTGACGCCAGACTTCGGCTCTACCCCGTTCAGGACGAGATTCACTCGGACTTCGGTGGCAGCGTGTTCCCGAAAATTGACCGAGCAGACCGACATTCGCAGAACCGTTCCGGACGCTGCCATGGTGTATCCCGCATATATGTTGTTTGCGTTGGAGCCGAATGAATATTCGTAAGCCCCCGCGCTCAGTGTACCGCGCTCCTCGGCCCAAATTGTTATGATGGGCTCTGGAGTGTGCAATCGCCGTAGCCGCCTCAGTGCGAGCCTGCGCTACCCTCCTCTCTATCCTTCTCATTGCCTCCCCATCGTTGCTGACTGCGCACGCGACGGGAACGTCTTGTTCTGAACTTGCGCTGGAACTACATGGGCCGTATATGCTCATGATAATATATATTTATTAAATATATATTTTATGTTTAATCCTTAATCGGTTATTTCGAGAACGATCGAAATAGGGTAATCGTTCTTTAACTCTCGCGCTTTATCATCTCGAATACAGATCTTCAATTTGTGGATGTACCCAGATTCAAAACGTTTCATCTCGGGGGTTGGGAAGTCTTAAGGTCATGGTCTCGCCATAGAAACAGTCGCTGGCGTGCACGACCTTAAGGAGAGTACTGGGGGTACCATCTAACGTGTTGTATGATGCGTTCAGCTGATCCAGGTGTACCCTGAGCGTTTTCGTGAAGGCGAACCCCACTGGATCGTCGCCGACGTGCTCGCCTGGGTCAAACCATTTTACTGTCGCACGGCCAACGCCGGGGTGACCCTCGACGGTCAAGGTTGCGAGTCCGGTGGCTTTCGGGAATACGATGCTGGCTCGACCATCAAGCTCCAACGCGACAACAGCTTGGAGCTCTCTCAAACTCCAAAGACCGGGGGTCAGCTTTACTAATACTGGGGGCTCGTTCTTCATGTAGGCGAACCCTTCTTTCTTCCCCACGTATCGCCAGCCGACCGTGAAGGTAATTGATCTGAGGTCGGCCCGGTGTTCCCCGCAATAGTTGTCGATCGGCTTCTGAAGCGTGCAAGCTTCCCCTTTGAACATTGGTGAGCGTAGCAAACATGATAATATATACTGTATTAGACGGGCCTCTGTACGACGCTTATTTAAGGAGTTACCCCTACCCAGAGTAGAACTTTATGTAACATACATATTCTTGTAGGAAATTCATCGTAGAAATCGAATCTGCATGTTAAAATTGCGAAAACCGCGGCAGAATATTGTTTTTTTGCTGATTTCCATGGCAACTGCGTTTTTCATCCGAAAATAACTTTCTTATTTAGCCTACGATTTTCAGCCTTTATACTTGCTTAAATATGATTTAGTCAATATATTTTACAAACATGGTGTAAATGTTCATATTTACCTAAATATTCTATCATTCAAACGTATATTTCTGTTACCATGGTAACTAAGTCAGTCTCGCCGTATTTGAAAGTAGTATTTTCAACATTTATTTTCGTGCAGACAAATCTCCATCATACAAGTTAGTGTAATGAAGCTACTAGTATGTAAAAATCATCATAGAATACGAACCCATGTGTTGAATTTCAGTAAACCTTGGCGAAATACGTATTTTTGGATGTTGCCAAGGTAACCACATTTTATTGAAAAATTCAATACATGCATGCACGTATTTGTTTGTATTATGACACTGGTATTATTAGGTTAATATCGATGAAATACTACGTACACATAAGAATATAATTTAATATTATACTAGTATATAAATGTTGTCCGTAAAACGATCATGTAACCATAGCAACCACTCACATGGACCAATCCCCGTCGTGTCTCTGTGTGTGGGTGGGTGGGGTCCAAACTATGTCGAATAGTACATTGATACATTGTTTATAGTTTTTGCCTCTTATTTCCGAGCAGTCTTTCACCCGTCCGTTCGTTTGTCCATCTACAAACTCTTAACATTTTGGATTTGAGATGTTCCGAACACAAATAGCACATAATCTGCGTACAAGTGATTGTTACCTCCCTTCGGGCTCTTTAAATGTCACTATATTCAGCACCGCCGTGATTTTTTGCTCTTTGTATGTAACTTTAAGTAACACCGCTGTGATTTTCTACTCTTTAAATGAAACTTTAATTAACACGGCCGTGAATGCATGATTCGTATTTGCACTTTCATATATAAATCACGGCGGTGTTAATATATGTGGTAACGGATGCTGATCGTCCACTGCTCAGTCTGCAAAGACACAGAGTAATATCGCCCCAATTATTACAACAAATTACGGGTATATCAAACCGACGTGTTGTTGTACATAAGCATCGAACGAGAACCGAATTAAGTTTGGTGTGTACGCATCTTCCAAATCAATTATGGATTTAGGTGAACCAGAGGCAAAACGCTTGAAACTGGATAGAAGCATATGCTATATGTCTAAAGTCTATTCCAGAGGCGTCACACAAGGATATCGTGCAAAATCCAACAGTAACAGGTCTAGAGACATTGTTAGACATAGCAGAGGCTAAACATGATCGAGTAAATGACTTATTAAGGCCGCATCGCCAGGATATACTTTCACATCAGGTAAACGTACGGTATCATAGGGTGTGTCGGGCTACATACACAAACAAATTTTACAGCAGTGACACAGCGCCTAAAAGTGATGATGTCTCGTCAAGCAGAAGCGAATCGCCGATGTCACCAGAGCTTCGAAGGTCGACCAGAGACAGCCAATCGGGTTTTAATATCAGAGAGAACTGTTTCATTTGTGGCAGTGCCAAGAAAATTGGTAACAGAAAAGAGCCATTATCTGGTGTAAGCACTGGGACAGGCGAATCAACAAGGCAGAAAACAGTGAATGCCGCCACGTTGAGAAATGATCAAGTTGTCATTTCCCGCATGCAGGCATATGGTGACCTATTTGCATATGATGCGAAATATCACCGTTCATGTTATGGACATTACATCAGCAAACGCAATGTAAGTTTTATGGTACCTCATGAAGACAAGGTCGACGAGCCAGTTCTTTACGAAGAAGCATTTCAGATGCTTTTAAACGAAACCAAACAAACAATCTTCTCCGAGACAAAGTCAGTAGTCACATTATCTGATCTAAATATTAAATACATACAATTTCTGGGTAGAGCTGGAGTTCCAGATGAACTCGCCAATGTATATAAATCATGGAAACTTAAACAACGGCTGGAGAAACAATTTGGTGAAGATATCGTTCTTCCAGAGAAAGGGACAATCGGATCTTGTATGTTCCAGTGCAGTATCAGTTGGTGCTGTACTTCACAAAGCTTCTAAATTGAAATCTGAACTTGACGAATCCAACGAATACAAGGAGTCGAAGTTAGACATACAAGGGGCGTATCTCACAGACAGGCAGATATTATATGGGGCCGCAGGTATCCTTCGGCGAGCCATTAAAGACATTCAGTCCACTACACAAGCGTACCGATTGCAGGATTTAAGCATTGACGCTTGCAGCCAACTCGTGCCAGGACCACTGTACGATTTTATCATCTGGCTAGTAAATGCGAAAGCATTCGATACAGCCACTGGCACGGGTGATGAAGTTCACAGACGTGACAATATACAGGTGTTAGCAACATGCCACAACGTAATTTCACAAAGCAAGCGCATACTAACACCAATTAACCTGGGGTTAGCTTTAACGGCATACCATGACTTTGGCAGTTCCAAGTTGGTGAGAACGCTGTATACATTGGGATACAGTGTTTCTTATGAAGAAGTTTTGCGATTCATAACATCCGCAGCAAAACAACAGCTATCACAAGAAGGTGTACCTTTCGTCCCATTCGGTATACACACTACCAACACTGACGACAACATGGGAACAGTTCATGCAGCAATTGATAACTTTGACACAAATGAACACACCTTAGACGGCAATGAAACAACCCATTCCATGGCCATGGTTGTATATCAGAGGTGTGACCAAGACAGACAGATATCGGATGTTGAGATACCCCGGCTCTCGGAGAGAAGTATCGGCGCAGGTGATTATGGCACCGACATGTCAAGCGTAACATATTTTCAAAAGCCACCAACACGTCCAGCTCCAGACACAGTTGCCAATGCTGCCAACTTTTACATTGATGGGGACAACGACCATATCCGTAAAGCTGTGGTTTCCGATCTGTCTTGTGCTCTTTGTAGATCATATATGGCTGGTCTTGATAATATCCCTGCATGGTCAGGATATAATTCAGTGACTACAAAGGCCTCTGTACCTATAACGACCGTCAGGTACTTACCTTTCATAGACGCACCGCCGTCAGACAACTCCACAATTTTCACAGCACTCAATCAGCTTGTCCGACTGGCAGCGGAACTTGGACAAAACCACATCATAGTGACAGCTGATCTAGCCATCTATTCCAAAGCTAGAGAAATATTGTGGACAAAGCCAGCGTGTTTGGAAGGTAAGGTAACACTCAGACTAGGGGGTATGCATCATACAATGGCATTTCTCGCTTCCATTGGAAAGCTGTTTGGAGATGGAGGCCTTCTCAGCTTACTGACAGAGTCGGATGTTTATTCTGACGTTACCGCCAGACAGATGCTAACAGGAGCACAACTGACAAGAGGAGTAAGGGGCATGAAGGTCATCCTAGACGCAATGTGCCGATGCTTCTTTGATGCCTTTATCGATTGGGTGACAACAGAGAAAGACAAAGAACCACAGCCCCAGATAGGACATCACATGGAGAAACTCCGTGATGCAATCAAGGAGAAGGATGTGGAGACCGCAAAGGAGATTCGAGAAACCCTAGAGGCCGAATTTCAAGATACACTTGACCTCATAAGCGAGTTCCGAACACATGGAGAAGCGCAAAGTTCAACATTCAGGTACTGGATGAACTTCCTTGATGCTGCATTTCTGTTACTACGGCTTTTGAGAGCAGAAAGAGACGGCGATTTTGATCTCCACATGTTATCAGTAACGGAGAGTGTTCACTGGTTTTGGGCGGCAGGACGAACAAACTACGCACGGTTCACGCCCGTGTATATCGCCGATATGCTCGCTCTAAAGACCACCAACCCACAAGCATATGAACATCTTGAGAACGGTGGCTTTGTTGTCAGACGGCGATCCGGGCACGCCTTCAATGCAGTTCCAACTGATCAGGCACTTGAACAAACAATAAATAAAGAAGCAAAAGGATCAGGGGGAATCATTGGATTTACTCGTAGAAAGGGAGCATTGACTCGGTGGCTGGTAACTCGTCACATTCTAGGTGAATTTTGTGGACAGTTCAGAGAGACTGTATCCAAGAACCAAGGTGCTAGTCAACACGAGGAATTGGGCAAAAGCCGAAAGGAAAGGGATGAAGCAGATGTTGATAAGGTAGTTGATCTAGTCACTACACAGTACCAAAATCCGTTCGACTTAAACACGGTATCAGAACGTCTGGTAAACATTGCCACAGGGCAAGTTGCGTCTGCGGACATAGAAAAGTCGATGAATGAATTCCGAGTTGCTAGTCAAGAGGCAGTTGATAAATTCGTATCGGAAAGAATCTCGAAGGAACGTACTGTGAAATTCTGGGAACCAATCCCTCGCAGTAAGGTTAAGACCTTCTCGAATATGCGAAAACCATTTGCTACAAGCAAAACATCGAAACTGATGCTAGACTCGGAAGTTCTGTTCAGACGACTGCTGGCAGTAGCGAATCATAGAGACATTGAAATGAATGATGTCTTGAAACATGAATTGGCTTCGGTTCCACCTGCCCTATTTCACGACGACGGCAACATGCGCAAAACAAACAAGGCAGAGTTGACGAAGAAACTTGAATCTTTCGTTGAGGAGATCAACGAGTTTCCAGTTCAGCAAGCTGATACTGACAGCAACACGGCATATATCATCGATGCGATGGCACTGCTGCAGTCGCTGAACGAAGGACACTTCAAAACATTTGACCAACTAGGCGCAGTCGTTTTGAAACATATCATGTCACATTTTACCCGGGACAAGTCGATTACATCGGTCACTGTCGTCTTTGACCGGTATGATAAAGCCAGTTCTCTCAAAGAAGCTGAACGTCAGCGTTGCACGGCCAACAGCAATGTACCTGCCTATATGGTGAGTGGCGGTCGTACAGTTCCAAATTACCGCCGTTTTCTGAGTAACTCTGAAAACAAAGCATCGTTGGCAGCCTTTGTGTGTGAGTACGTAGCTGTGAATGCACCAGGCCATCTGAAACAGCAGCTATCCATTGTACTTGCCGGTGGTTTTCGGAACGGACGAGAAGTACAGTCTGTGACGAAGGAAGGTACGGAATGCTTATCAAACTTGTTTTCAAGTCAGGAAGAGGCAGATACCCGAATGGTGCTGCATGCCACACATATGGCTCAAACGCATGGCCGTATTCTGATCCGTACTGACGATACAGATGTGCTCGTCATCCTTCTGTATTACTACTATACACGTTTCGCGGACACAGAAATATATATGCATACAGGGCATAGAACGAGGCATGCTTTCAGAAACAGGTTTGTTCCAATCCACTCGATTGCCCAACAGATAGGCCAAACCGTAAGCTCCTGCTTACCTGCCATGCATGCCTTGACTGGATGCGACACAAACAGCTCAATATACAAAGTTGGGAAACGAACCTCGTTCAACAAACTGGTGAAAAGTGCCGACAAGCTACGGGAATTGTCCAAGGTGGGCTTATCAGAATCTATAGATGAATGTTTACCAGTCGCGCGAAGGTATACTATGATGCTGTTTGGCGGCTTCAACAATAAGACAAGTGGAAAACCGTATGACAGTATGGATGAAATCCGATTGGCGATCGCTACATCCACGGACAAATCAGCAACGTAACTTCCACCGACAGAAGATGCATTCAAGCACCATGTAATGCGTGCACGAGTTCAGACAATAGTCTGGTGCCAAAGCCATATTCCAGATCCTGAGGTTCCTGATCCAGTCGGAAATGGATGGAAGAAAGATGAAAATGGAATCCTGGTGCCAGTTTACTTCGCAAATCCACCAGCGCCAGTATTCTTGAGGGACCTGACACATTTGTATTGTAAGGATGGCAACTGTAATAGCAGCAAGTGTCAGTGCCATTCCGTGGGCCTTCAATGCATTGACATCTGTCGGTGCCAACATGAGTGCACAAACAGAACGACTGCTGTTACAATAGGTGATTCGGATTCGGATGATGAAAGTGAGCCCACTTGAAGGTGGATAGATCTTGCAAACGAAACACGAAATAATGTAGTTTGTATCGTGTACTGATTTCTGCTGTTGAGATCGTCGTCCTGTTCCATTGTATAGTTATTTATCGGTTATGTACACACCATCTGTTTATGATTTTGTGAATATTTGATCTCCTCAGCATTTGTTTGTTAAATTTGGCGGCCATCTTGAAAAAGTAAAACATATCGACAGGTAGTCGAACATGTATGCACATACAGTGTATAGTCCCATGCGTTCGTATGATCGTGTGTATAATATCCCGTTCGTTGCATCGGTCAAATACACAACATTTGTTCTCGATTCTATGATTATTTTATCTGCTCAGCAATAGTTCGTTAGATTTGGCGGCCATCTTGAAAATGTTAAAATTGTCAACAGACAGTCGAACATGTATGTGTACTTTTTTTTCTTTGTACGAGGGTTCTCTATATATTATGACATTCGGGCAACGATTATAATTATACACGGCAATTACATTTTTTTCTAATTAATTATATGATAATTTGCACTGCTCAGCATTCGCGTATAGTTTAGATAAAATTAGACCAACCAAACTACGTATAATGTGATTATTATTGCATTTGAAAGCATAGAAGTGTTAGTTTTCGTCAGTATTATGTGTGTCGAAATGTATAACATTACAACTGACGTTAATTGTTCATAAATACCAAGGTACAGCCCGTTGCAAACGCTAATCTTCCCGATTGGCTAGAAACCCACGTTTCCATGGTTACCGTCTACGAACATGCATTTTAATATTATTGTTCGATTCCAAAATATGTGTGCGTGTAAAATGAAGACAGTTTACCAAATATACAACTTTATATGTTGTTTTGCAACACGTAGATGTTTAAATATATATTTTGAATTTTCTGGAAAAAAATATTGGTTACCATAGAAACCAGCGAAAAAAACATATTCGGCCGCGGTTTTCGCAATTTTAACACGCAGATTCGAATTCTACGATGAGTTTCCTGTAAGAATAGATATATTTCATAAAGTTCTACTCTGGGTAGGGGTAGGTCGAAATTTTCAGCCGAGCGCCAAAGGAGTAATATATTTGATATCCATGGATACCAATGCGTTTGGCTTCAATTCTGATGCAAAGTACCTGGTCGGCGGGGTCTACGTCACTAAGGCGGGCGCTCCCCAGCTGGTGCACCTCACTATCCAAGTTCGAGGCTCAGCTGGTTTTCAAACCAACTTCCCCAACATCTTTGAAAAATATAGGCTACCAAGAGTACTACTATGGAGGCCGAGAACGGGTGGAAAGCGACGCCGATGCAGTTTTGGCAGAACCAGCTCAACTTCGCCGTATGTTGCGCAACAGCCGGATGTGGGGTTTCCTCTCAGGACCATATGGCTGCGGAGGATCCCTTCTCTTGAGGGCTCTCATTGACTTTCACATGTACTACACTATTAGGCGGATTCTCAAAGAACAGAAAATCTCTCTGTCGCAGGACGACGGGTAGAATCCCATTTCCAACGCAAACGACAGTAGGGCGTTCGAAAGGGTTTGTAACGAATTTGAGGTTCCAAAAGACGCGGACTGGCGCCAGAAAGCATTTCCGAGCAGCATTGGCCTCGGGGACGTTCTCATTCGGGGCCACGAGATTTGGACGCAGACGGATTTTAGACACGATCACTCCGGTGACCACACCGTCAGTCGGAACGCCGGGAATTTTGACCCCGCCACGATGACCTTCGGGCCGGAAGTGTCTGGTGGTCGGCACTGCGGTGTCTCATCCTGCGATTGGCTACCTCCGAAACGAGCTCACGTTGATTACATAGAGCAGGCTGATGTGGTCCAGGACGCTTGGGGTACATTTATGTTAGATAAGGGTCTGGGGTTCACGCATGCCGGGGTTCGACTCCATTCGCACATACATACGCCATCCTCGGTGCGCAAGCGCAAGCGCGCAGTGGTATACTGGGCACAGGAACGGCGTTCAATACCCAGAAACTGTTCTTGGCAAATGTCGAGGACGCCATCTCATCTCCGGTAGACCTCCCGACAGCGATCCAGCGGTATCAAGACGTTTTTCAGTATGCTGGCACCCCAATGTATTTGGAATAGGTCTGTATATGGAACCGAGCAATATGATACTACGAGACGACCGGTTGACGGATACAATAATCAGATTGTAATCGCAACCGCCCAACAAAATATCGGCCATAACGGGAACATGAACGGAGATGCAATCTCAAATATTATCGAGAGCACCGCCGTGCTGGCACATGGAACCGATTTCATCAAACCTCAAGCACCCGCAACAGCGCAAAGTGCCCAGCAAGTTCCGACGTTGTGGCGCAATCGGAGATTACTGCTGCTGGAAATGATGCCCACGAGGCTGACAAATTAGGGCTGGTCGTCGCCCTCGTGGCGATCGGACTATTCGCTCTGACCGAAGGAACTCTCGGGCAGCGAATAGTAGGAGACCGGCGATGGCGACGATTAAAGCCCAAGCATTCTCGGCGAGCCATCCGCCCGTTTTTGATACTATAGATAGCAAGAAGGAGACGAGACCACCTATCAGCCCATGCAGCGCGGCAGCCGCCTCCCGTTATAGCTAGAACTAGGGTCGATATAGACATGTCGAGCGCTGTGAGGATGCTTACTATTGTGACGCCCTGCTCTCTGAACAGAGTGCGAAGACGCTCACCGAGTGTCGTGTCCTCGTGCAGGACACTCGAGATTGTTTCGCGGATCCTATTTACTTGGGTGCGGAGTGCCTCACGGCTAGCCGAGGCAGCCTCCAATCGAGCTTCTCTTTCATTACGCAACTACCTCATGCGTTCAGTGGTGATCCGTTCGATAGCTTCGCTATCGTCACAGACTTCTTCCAGTATGTTCATCCAGTGCAGTGAATTTGGAGAGGTGAAGAACCAGTTCGCCCCGGACTGTTTTCATAGTCTTATCGAGTCCCCGGAGTTTGCGAAGGTTTAACGGAGGGTCATCCATCGTGCTGAATATTTCGTCTCATTTTCGCTGAACGTGATCTCCATTGTGCGAATATCATCGGTGGCTACACGGAGGACCTCGCTGAGCTCGACCGTTGCTATTTCGTCGGCTGTCTTCGCCATCGTTACGTCGGTAGACTGTAGGGTCTCTACAGCACTGGCGGGCATAATTGTTTGACCCCTCTTCCAATCCATGAATCCGAGTTCGTCCCTTATGATTTGGCCACCGCCCCTTGTTCCGGCAATGGTAGTCAGCGCTAGTGGTTTCCCGGTCGTCATTTTGACGATTTGGACCTTTGATGCTTTTAGTCGTAACCTACCGAACCGATCCAATTCGAACTTGGAGTAGTCACGGCCAATAGATGGGACCGCACATTACTTCAGTAATTCTTGGCTTAGAGAATCGGTATGGTAGCGCCACCTATTTCCTCCCCCCTGCGACTGACGTTCCTGGCGTCTCTATGGAGGATGTTTCGTCATCGTCGGCGATGTTATCGTCACGGTCGCCCGTAGTGCGATCGAATTCGTCCATGTTAATGTCGCGACCAGTCATCGTTTCGATGTATTGAAAAAAAAAACATACGGGTTCAATAGAGTTATTTAGTTTCATTGAAACTATGTCTTCAAGCCAATACGGGCGCAAACTCAATCCATACCGCAGACTGCGGGAGCCCCTCGGGGTAAAAGGGGTGAGACAGAGCGTGGTCATTACGAATAACCCCTCGACGATCGATCAGAACCAGCAGCTCTTGGCCCGCTTCCCCAACCTCGGAGCTTGCGACGTCATTGTTCCGGAACTGTTCGCATCGCTTTCATTATTTCGCTGACATTGACAGACGCGACCGAACAGTCGTTCAGAACATGGGCCGCGCCATCGTCAAGAATACCACGATAACAATTTCTGGTAATGAGGTGATGTCGATCGACGATAACGACGTCTACCATTGCTATCAAGACCTGTGGAAGACAGCGCAAGAGCGCGAGAACGCAGTCTATCAGGGTATTGACACCAGCCGAAATCGGAACGTAACCAGACTTAGAATCGGGGTTGGTGACAAGGCAGATAACGTCGCGAGCGACAACGCGATCGCAACAGCTTACGGCAACCGCTTCGCCATGCAAACATTCCGGAGCGTTGACGCCGCCATCCGCGAGTACGCGCGGGCATATCCGCAGAAAAACAAAGATCTCGTTCCGCTGGATCCCGAGCCCCAGCTTTCAGACGTCTATGCGCTGTCAGATGCCCAAAAAGATCGCGAGATCGCGTTCGTCGTCGTGTGAATGGTTGCGACGTGCCTCGAAAGCTACTATGTATTATTGCAAAGCAATAAGCATTAAATAATTTGCAATAACTTTTTTGTTTATATATACAGAACTATGTTAGCTGACGAGCTTTATTTCGCTCTGCTTGAAGTAGGCTATTCGGCCCTTAAACACCGTTTAGCTGGTTCAAAGGCTCTGATCCGTTTGGCCCAAGATTCTCTCGAGACATGGCGCGAGAACGAAAACACGGCCGTACTTTTCGCAAAGCGGATGGTAGATCCAGAAAATTCCTCCAAGTTCGTTCAGCACTTAACCAGCAGCTGCCGCTGCAGTGAAGCTTTCCCCACTTCCAACAAAGGAAGGGGAGCACATGCAGGATTAGTATTGACGACACAGTTACCGGACGATCTGGCAAAAGCATGTTGGAGACTGTTCGATCTACTTGAATACCTTGCATACGATGGACACGCACAAGCTTGATAGCAAACTATCAGTTCGCCTAGCGCGCAAGCTAGCGAACACATACTACAGACCTCGCGGCTACTGGAAGGGATTCGCAGCCATCAAGAACCTCGCCGCGGCGACCAAGGTTTCTGAAAACGCTGTCAATGAATGGCTCAAGAAGCAGGCCATCTGGCAGATCTATTTGCCCGCGCCGCGCAGTATTCCGCGCCCGAAATTCGACGTGCCGATGCCAAACGAAGTCCACCAAGCCGACCTCCTGTTTCTCCCTCACGATCGCGTCGGTCGCAAGACGTACAAGTACGCCCTGACAGTCATTGACGTAGTGAGTCGCTATAAGGAGGCTAAGCCACTGACCACGAAATAGTCCAAGGAGGTGGCCGAAGCTCTTTCCCGCACATACAAGAGGAGCCCTCTCAAATGGCCGAATCTTCTCCAGGTCGATCCTGGCCGCGAGTTCATGGGCGCGGTCTCTCAGCTGTTGGCAAAACACGACGTTTCTGTCAGACGCAGTCGTGTGGATGTCCACTGGGAGCAGGGGATCGTGGAGCGGTTCAATCGGACCCTGGCTGAGAGGCTGTTCGGACACCAATATGCCAAAGAGCTTGTAGACCCTCATACGCGAGCGACCGAGTGGGTGACCAGGCTGTCCGCCGTGGTCACTGCACTGAACGGCGAGATGACCAGATAGATCATTAAGAAGCACGTGGATGCCATCAAGGCAAAGACGGTGTCTCACAAGCCCTCTGCCGTCTCGCGCGGGCGAGCCGTCGGTTTAGCTGAGCAAAGGCTTCCATCTGATGTTGCCGTCCGGTACCTCTACCAGCCCGGGGAGCTTGAGGGCGGCCGCCGACGCGCGACTGATCCTGTGTTGTCTCTCAATGTATATTATGTGGATCGATCTATTACCAAACCTGATGAACCCGTGCTCTACTACCTCGACCGTGGTCCATCGCGCGGGTTTGTTCGCGAAGAACTTCTTGCGGTGCCTTCTGGCACCCAGCTACCCCCGGACTAAAACAAAATTCCAAAGACTCGGTGTGGATCCCGTCGGCACGGCAGAGTCGGTCAGTGACCCCCGTAAGACTCTCGTCAGAGTCATAGTAGCCAACCACTCGGCCTTCTCCTTATTGAATTTCATCTTCTTTCTCACCACCGCCTCCAGCGTCTGCACCGACATCGCGAAGTACCTGCTGTCAGTGTCCATCTGTATAAGTCTAAGCCACACTGAAACGGTCTGTTGATCACCACTCGAGGCTTCCTGCTCGATATCTCGTAAGCCTCCAGAATCTCATCCATGTCGTCGAACTACGCCGACCTCAGTGCCCGGTCGACAGTCTTCTCATCCTTCGTATAAGTGGTGTTCATATGTCTCTCTTGAGCCTCTATCAGCGTGCCACAACACGCGTTGCCAACCAGTTTGAATATCTCCGCCATCACTGCCATGCTCTTGTCGACGTCCGTCCGTCTGGCGGCGGTGACGTCTTCCGCGAACCATTGGAACGGTTTGCCGGGCGTGTAGTCTATCACCCTATGCAACGCATTGACGACCAGACCGTGCTCCAGATACCACTTCAGCAGCGGGGTGTATATGATCATCTTCTTGGCGGACAGTGCCCCCCACGAGCTTTCTCTGACCTTCGACCCTAGTCCTCCCGGTCCAAGATAGTCCTTCATGTGATGAGGAACCTCGGTCTCGTCGACTTCTCGATTAATGAACAGCGGCGACATATTCCGAGAACTTATCTCGCAACGTTTCCGGGACCTCTATGTCCAACTCTGCAAATCCGAACCACTCGTCATGCCTGACCTTCCTCACGAAACGGTCTATATACGATTGTATTTCACGGATCGTCACACGTCCGTATCTTCTCCTCCCCGCACGGCATGTCCTTCGACAGGGTCGACAGGTACAGCGCATTGGCATCTTCTTGCACATCTTCTCCTCCCGACTCCCTACCTGACCACTGGTCATCGACCTGCCAGCCTCGGCGTATCTGGAGAACACTATGGACGGACCACCAACCAACCGCTCCTTCATCATCACGTAAGTCTCATCCTTCGGTGACCACAGCTCGGGCGTGTCCGCCTCCCTATCGATCGACCCGCGGAGCAGGTACTGAAGGGAAACCGCCGGCAGAGATACCGCATCCTTGATAATGTCTACGCCCCTCCCTCCCCCTGTAGAACTCCGTCATTTTAGTCAGGGCCTCAAGGAACAAGTCGTTGTAGTATTGCAACCATTCTTTGAACGTCTTCATCCCCTTTTATCGGAAGACCTTCATGCACTCTTTCCACTCAGACATCGACAGTAGGTACGCACCCTTCAACTTCGAGTACCACTCGCGATAGTCCGGCAGCCCCGGATGGTCGAGCTTGTCCGCGCTATCGAACCACTCGTATGGGAAGTGGGACTTTACCGTTTTGCAGTCGTATGCCTTAACACACCTGTCGTACGTGGTACCGGGTCCCAGATACTGGATGATGTCGAGAAATATAAACTCCGGGGTAAACAGAAACATCGTCGTGCTGGCCCTATTTCCGACCTGAACATTGGTCACTGTGGACGCCAACTTCTCGACAAGGTACTGCTTGATGAGGTTCAGGTTGTACCTGCTGCAGTTGAACCCCACCACCGGGACTTGGTCGATCCACGAGACGATCTTCGCTTGCTGAGGCTTCGACAGCATCTCTATATCGGCCGGCAGATACTTCTTCCTAACCCTCTCCCTGATGGCATTGCCTCTCCTCTGCAGCTCGGTCACGAACTTCTCGACCAGCGTGTCGGCGTCTCGTTCGCAGATGTGGGTTATCTCCTCGTGCATCGTATCCCCCAACGACACCGATACAGGGACGTGCTCGACCTCGAAGGTCAGGTCTTTGGTGGGTCGCGTGGTTTTCGACTTGTCGAGATACGCTTCGAAGTCATAGACTATTTGATGAGGGTACAGAGTCGTCTTCTCCTCTGGCGGTGGTGGATCGCGGGTATTCCCCTCATTCAACCACTCGCACTCCCACATCACCACCAGCTCGTAACCCACCTCCATTATATTGTCGTCTTGGATGGTCGTCCTCCTGTACAGCGATGACGCGTTACCTCTCCTACAATGCCTGGGACACCCGTGCCAGTAGCATCCGTGAAACTGAAACACGGTATTGGTCTCGTGACAGTAACCGTCGACTGGATCGCCGGCCACCCACCTCTCGCCCCCGTGACCGCATCTCGCGTGATGTATGTGCTTTCCCACCCTCTTCTCCTCTCTGCTTAACCATTGAATCGACATCGCACTCGCTGACCCCTTAGGGTAGAACGCCTTCTCGTATGCCGACTGCGGTCTCTCTATCCTCTTGCCGGGACAAATCAGCTTGGTCTTACCACCCATGCAGGTGATCACGTGCCTGTGCATGTTACACGACTTTGTGAACCGTTGTTGACATCCGGTGCACCCGTACTCGTTTGTCATCTTGCGGAGGTTCTTGATGCGGAACGAGTGACCCCCAAACATTCCTATCGTCATGGTATTCTCTTCAACCGCGTCATAGGTTGCGGGAGACTTCATGAGGTACCACACTCCGTCGTCGGTGGGCTCGTAGACACGAATGTCCAGATTGAAGTGCTCTTCGACCTTCTTAAATTCGTCCAGGGGGTTTCCCTTACTACCCGGTCCGTTATAGTGACAGAGGTATTCGTGTGAGCTAGAGCTCGTGCCTCCACACAATAGCGGACGGGTCTCTGTCCGCGGTGGATGGCTAGGCACCTAAACAGACACAAGTGGTCGTCGTACGTGTCGACGGAAAACATTCCCTTCTTCTGTCTTAACCAATCGGGGAGTTTTCAAACCCCCATGAGGAGTTGCAGCGCATCGATGACCATCTTCACCTCGACCGATATCCAACGAAGGTCCATTTTGCGTTTGGCCTATCGACTTTGTCGATCTCCATTCTACCTCTCGCTCTATCGGCTATCCAACTCTCTGCTTTGGCGATCTCGTTTATCCACGGACTACCCGGTGAGTTTTTGTGAAAGATCATCGTATCGTTGGTCTCGATGTTTCTAATACGATACGAGCACGAATAAAATGCCGTGGTCATCTCTGGACGAATTTTATTCATTATGCCATTATCGATATCCCCGTCTACACCTCTCTCGAAGGTCCAGACTATCTTCCTCCTACCCTTGTCAACAGTTTCCCTACCTGCTGCTTCTTCGGCGACAATCCTGTGACCCTCCTCAACCAAAGTTCTGGCGATATTTCTCCTCCTCCTAGGGAGCCTCCCCATCAGTCTTTGATAAATCCTATTGTATTCCATCTTGAGGAGTGCTTCTCTGCGAGCGGTGTGATCAACTTTAACACTTTGCGCGTGAGCAGTGTCACACAGACTAGCCGTCGTCTCGTTCACCAAATTCTCGGATTGTTTTTTTTAGGTCGGCAGGTAGTCGTCCTGTCGAAACCGCACGCCGCACCCTCTCCTCGCGAACGACGGCTCGCGCGTCACTTATCCTATCTCCTATATCTTTCTTGAGTTTCAAACCTCTTAGTGAAATTTCCCAACTCTTAGATTGCTCTTTCATTTGCTTTATGGTAGGCATTATGATGAGTATGACCAATGGATGTCTTAGCTTTAATACGAATGCCAGAGGTGATGACTTGCTAAGTATGACAAGTCACTGGTATAATCTATGGATGGCTTAGCTTGAATAGGAATGTCAGAGGTGGTGACTGGATATGTATGACAAGTCACTGGTATAATCTATGGATGGCTTATCTCTAATTTGAATGTCAGAGGTGGTGACTTGATATGTATGACAGGCTTTGCTATGTATGGAAGATTGCCGTATATACTGAGTATAACCTATGGATGACTTATCTCGACGTCAGAGGTGGTGACATCTCGCACGAGTCGTCACTACGACCTCATTGATATATATATCCATACCATGGAACATACCTCGGAAACCCGAGTAGTATATGGTCTCGTGGTTGCCGAAACGGGGGTTGATGAAAAAAATGTCCGCTCTTATAAGGGAGGTGGTATCATTTTGACAACAGACAATTATCATTGTCATGATACCACTATCTCATATTGTTTGCGATAAAAGTTGAGACGACACCCCTCCCCCCCTTTTGGTGATTTTTTGTATATGTATTTATATAGTGATTTTTTAGGTGGTATCATTTTAACTTATATACATACCTACCGGCCCAAATTATTACATATACAGACTGGACTACGTATACATACTTACCAGCCCCAATTATTACATATACAAACTGGACTACGTATACATACATACCGGGCCCAATTATTACATATACAGCCTGGACTACGTATACATACCTACAGGCCCCAATTAGTACATATACAACCTGATATACGTATACATACATACCGGCAACAATTATTGCATATACAGCCTGGACTACGTATACATACCTACCGGCCCCAATTATTATATATATAGCCAGAAATACGTATACATACCTACCGGTCCCAATTATTACATATTCAGCCGGGACTACGTATACATACCTACCGGCCCCAATTATTAAATATACAGCCTGAACTACGTATACATACCTACCTGCCACAATTATTAAATATACAGCCTGGACTACGTATATATACCTACCGGACCCAATTATTAAATATATCAGTATGAAAATACATATACATACATCCGGCCCCCAAAATTATTACATATACTGAATGTGGGACTACGCATACTTAATACCGGCCCCAATTATTAATATACAGCATGAACTACATATACATACCTACCTGCCAGAATTATTAAATATACAGCCTGGACTACGTATATATACCTACCAGCCCCAATCATTACATATACAGCCTGGACTACGTATATATACCTACCGGCCCCAATTATTACATATGCTGCCTGAACTACGTATACATATCTACCAGCCCCAAGTATTATATATACAGCCTGGACTACGTAAACATACATACCGGCCCCAATTATTACATATACAGCATGGACTACGTAAACATACATACCGGCCCCAATTATTGCATATACAGCATGGACTACGTAAACATACATACCGGCCCCAATTATTGCATATACAGCCTGGACTACGTAAACATACATACCGGCCCCAATTATTGCATATACAGCAGGACTACGTTAAACATACATACCGGCCCCAATTATTGCATATACAGCCTGGACTACGTAAACATACATACCGGCCCCAATTATTACATATACAGCCTGGACTACGTAAACATACATACCGGCCCCAATTATTGCATATACAGCATGGACTACGTATACATACGTACCGGCCCCAATTATTACATATACAGCCAGAAATACGTATACATACCTACCGGCCCCAATTATTACATATACAGCCAGAAATACGTATACATACCTACCGGCCCCAATTATTACATATACAGCATGGACTACGCATACATACATACCGGCCCCAATTATTAAATATACAGCCTGAACTACATATACATACCTACCTGCCACAATAATTAAATATACAGCCTGAACTACGTATATATACCTACCAGCCCCATTCATTACATATAAAGCCTGGACTACGTATATATACCTACCGGCCCCAATTATTACATATGCTGCCTGAACTACGTATACATATCTACCAGCCCCAAGTATTATATATATAGCCTGGACTACGTAAACATACATACCGGCCCCAATTATTACATATAAGGCCTGGACTACGTATACATATTACGTATACATACATACTAGCCCCAAATATTACATTTACAGCCTGCACTACGTATGCATTCCTACCGGCCCCAATTATTACAAAAATGTTACAGCCTGAACTACGTATATATATGCATACCGACCACATGTATTACATTTCCAGTTTGCACTACGTATTCATACCTACCGGCTCCAATTATTACATTTGCAGACTGAACATACCTTCTAGCCCCAATCATTACATATACAGCCTGGACTACGTATACATACCTACCTGGCCCCAATTATTACATATGCAGCATGAACTACGTATACATACCTACCGACCCCAATTATTTCATGTCCAGTCTGGACTACGTATACATACATACCGGCCCCAATTAATAAATATCCAGTCTGAACTACGTATACATACCTACCGGTCCCAAGTATTACATATACAGCATGGACTACATATACATACCTACCGGCCCCAAATATTACATATACATCATGGAATACGTATACATACCTACCGGCCCCAAATATTACATATACAGCCTGGACTACGTATACATACCTACCGGTCCCAAGTATTACATATACAGCCTGGACTACGTATACATACCTACCGGTCCCAAGTATTACATATACAGCATGGACTACATATACATACCTACCGGCCCCAAATATTACATATACAGCCTGGACTACGTATACATACCTACCGGTCCCAAGTATTACATCTCCAGCATAGACTACGTATATATACCAACCGGCTCCAATTATTAAATTTCCAGCCGGAACTACGTATACATACATACCGGCCACAATTATTACACATACAGCGTGAACTACGTATACATACCTACCGGTCCCAATTATTACATAATCAGACTGGACTACGTATACATACATACCAGCCCCTAATTATTACATCTGCAGCCTGAACTACGTATACATATCTACCAAGTAGCTCCAAGTATTACATATACAGCCTGGACTACGTATACATACCTACCGGCCCCAATTATTAAATATAAGGCCTGAACTATGCATACATATTACGCATACATACCTACTAGCCGCAAATATTACAATAACAGCCTGCACTACGTATGCATTCCTACCGGCCCCAATTATTACAAAAATGTTACAGCCTGAACTACGTATACATACATACCGGCCACATTTATTACATTTCCAGTTTGGACTACGTATACATACCTACAGGCTCCAAGTATTACATTTACAGACTGAACTACGTATACATACCTACCAGCCCGAATCATTACATATACAGCCTGGACTACGTATACATACCTACCGGCCCCCCATTACATATACAGCATGGACACGTAGGTACATACCTACCGGCCCCCAATCATTACTACAGCCTGAACTACGTATAAATATACCAGCCCCATATATAAGCAGGCTACGACATATTACGTATACATACCTATCTGCCCCAATTATTACGTATGCAAGCTGAATACGGACATATAACCACCCCAATTATTAATATAAGGGCATGGACTACGTACATATTACTATACAAATACTGGCCCCAAATATTGCAATTCCAGCCTGGACAACGTATGCATTCTTACCGGTGCCAATTATTACATAGTTACAGCCTGAAATACGTATACATAAATACCGGCCCCAATCGTACTATTACAGCCTGAACTACGTAACATACCTACCGGCCCCAATATTACATATCAGCTGAACAGTATAATTACCTACCGCCCCAATCATACATATACAGCCTGAACTCCGTCATACCTACCGGCCCCAATCATACATATAGCCTTGAAACTACGTCATACTAGGCCCCAATCATACATATACAGCCAGGACTAGTATACTACCTACCGTCATCATATATACCAGCAGGACTAGATACACCTACCGGCCCCAAATCATTACATATACAGCATGGACTAGATCCATACATTCATACACACTATCATAAACTACAGCTATATGTACTAGCCGACGACGTATTACATACATACCGACCCATCATTACATATACAGCCTGAACTACGATACATACCTACCGGCCCCAATCTTTAATCCTTATATTACAGGCCTGGAAACTAGTTATAACTTAACCTAACCGGCCCCTATCCATTAACATTTATTAACCAGCCTTGAATCCACCGGTTATTTAACATACCTACCGGCCCTATCCCCCAATTACATATTCAGCCTGAACTTACGTATAATACCTTACCGGCCCCAATCTTTACATTATAAACAGCCAGGACTACGTTCTAACCATACTACCGGCCCCAATCATTACATATACAGCATGGACTACGTTATACATTCTACCGCCCCAATCATTTACATATACAGCAGGATACGGTATACTACATACGGGCCCATTCAAATACATATAACAGCAATGGATACCCGCCCCATACATAACATACGCCCCAATCATACATACTGCTGTACTACGATATACATTACACTACCGGCCCCATCATTTCTATTATACAGCAATGGACTACGTTATACTTATACGACCCCAATCATTACATATACAGGCTTGAACTTCGTTTAATACTACCGGCCCAATCATTTCATATACGCCTGAATACGATATACCATACCTACCGGCCCCAATCATTACATTATCCAGCATGGACTAGTATACATTACATACCGCCCCCAATCATTACATATACAAGCCTGGGACTACGTATACATACCTACCGGCCCATTTCATTACATATACAGCATGGACTACGTTTACATACATACCGGCCCCAATCATTACTATATAACAGCATGGACTACGTATACATACTACGACCAATATTACATAGACAGCTCTGAACTACGTATACATACCTACCGGCCCCAATCATGTAATATACAGCATGGACTACGTATTACATACCTACGGCACCAATCATTACATATACTGCCAGGATACGTAATACATAACTACCGGCCCAATGATTACATATACAGCATGGGACTACGAATACATACCTACCGGCACCAATCATTACAGATACAGCCATTGACTTAACGTATACATATCTACCGACCAAAATCATTACATAGTCTGCTGAACTACGTATACATTTCCTACCGGCCCCAATCATTACTTATACAGCCTGAACTACGTTTACATACTCCGGCCCCAAATAATTACATTTACAGCCTGAACTACGTATAAACCTACGGCCCCACTGATTTATATACAGCATGGGACTTGTATACATATACCGGCCCCAATAATTACATATACTAGATGGACTACGTATTACATTACCTACGACCACAATCATTATACATATACTGCGTGATCTACGTATACATACCCTTACGGCCCCAATCATTACATATACAGCATGGACTCGTTATTACATACCTACCGACCCAATCATTACATATACAGCCTGAAAATACGTATACCAATACATACCGGCCCCAATCAATTACCATATACAGCCTGGAACTACCCCGTTAATACAGACCGTACCGGCCCTTAATCATAATTCTGCTATGGACCTACGTATACATACCTAACGGCCCCAATCCATTAATATAAAGCATGATTGAACTACGGTATAACATACCTACGGCCCCAATCCATTAACTTTTACAGCATGGACTTACGTATACATACCTACGGCCACAATCTTTATATATACCAGCCTGGACTACGGTTATACATACCATACCCGGCCCAATCATTAACATTATAACTGCCTGAACTACGTATGGATACCTACGGTCCCCATCATTACATAGACAGCCTGAACTAACGTTTACATACCTACGGCCACAATCTTTACATACCCCCTACAGGCCTGAACTTACGTATTATACTACGACCCCAATCATTACATTAAAGCTGAACTTTCGTTTATACATTACCTACCGGGCCCAATCATTACCCATATAACTGCCTGTGAATACGTTAATACATTACTACGGCCCCAATCAATACATTTCTACAGCCTGGAACTTACGTATAATACATACCTACCGGCCCCAATCATTCATATAACAGCTGACTACGTTATACATACCTACCGGCCCCAATCATTACAATACAGCCCTGACTACGTATACACTACGGCCCCAATATTACATCAGCACTACCGGTATTCCCCATCATACGCATCCCCATTACATATACAGGCTGAACTACCGTATACATACATACCGGCCCCAATCATTACATACACAGAACTACGATATCATACATACCGGACTCATTACATATACAGCTGACCTACGGTATACACATACTACCGGCCCCAATCATTACAATATACAGCATGGACTACGTATCATACCTACCGGCCCCATATTACTATACAGCTATACGTATACATACCTAACCCGGCCCCCATCATTACGATGCTACTACGTATACATACCTACCGCCCCAATCATACATATACAGCTGACTAGTTATACATACCTACCGGCCCCAATCATACATATACCCAGGCATGGAACTACGAATAGACAGCCTAGCCCAATCATTACATAGCCAATGACTACCCCTATTACATAGGCTCACCGGCCCCATCATTACTATACAGCATGGACTCACGTAACATACCTACCGGCCCCAATCATTACATATACAGCTGAACTACGTATACATACTACCGGCCCACCAATTTCATACATATACACTGGACACCGTATATATATCTACGGCCCCAATCATTACCTACAGCTAACTACGTTAAACATACACAGGCCCCAATCATACATTACCAGGCTCCTGACTAAGTATACATACCTTACCGGCCCATCATTACATGTACAGACTACGGTATACTACCTCGACATCTACCCCAATAATACAGATGGACTATTTATACTACTACCGGCCCCAATCATTACATATACAGCCTGAATACGTATACATACTACGCCCCAAATCATTACATACAGCCTGAACTAGTATTCATACCTACCGGCCCCCAATCATACATATATCAGCCTGACTACCGTACATACCTACCCGAATCTAACATATACAGGGGCTAGACCACCGGTATACATACTACGACAATCATTACATATACAGTGATCCTACCGGAATTACATATACGCCCCATCAATACATATACAGCCTGACTACGTATCATACCTACCGACCCCAATCATTACATACAGCTAACTACGTATACATACCTACCTGACCCCTCATCATATACAGCCATGGAACTACGTATACATACCTACCGCCCCAATCATTACATATACAGCTGACTACGTACCTACATTACCTACGCCAACTCATACATATACATTCTGAACTACGTATACATACCTACCGGCCCCAATCATTACATATACAGCCTGGACTACGTATACATACCTACCGGCCCCAATCATTACATATACAGCCTGAACTACGTATACATACCTACCGGCCCCAATCATTACATATACAGCCTGAACTACGTATACATACCTACCGGCCCCAATCATTACATATACAGCCTGAACTACGTATACATACCTACCGGCCCCAATCATTACATATACAGCCTGAACTACGTATACATACCTACCGGCCCCAATCATTACATATACAGCCTGAACTACGTATACATACCTACCGACCCCAATCATTACATATACAGCCTGAACTACGTATACATACCTACCGGCCCCAATCATTACATATACAGCCTGAACTACGTATACAGTACCTACCGACCGCCCCAATCATTACATATACACCTGAACTACGTATACTACCTACCCCCCAATCGTTACATACAGCCATACTACGTAACTACCTACCGGCCCCAATCATTACATATACAGCCTGAACTACGTATACATACCTACCGGCCCCAATCATTACATATACAGCCTGAACTACGTATACATACCTACCAGCCCCATATACGTATATCATTACTACCGGCAGCCTGAACTACGTATACATACCTACCGGCCCCAATCATTACATATACAGCCTTTACTACGTATACGTACCTACCCTACCGACCCCAATTATTACATATACAACCTGGACTACGTATACATGCCTACCTTCCCCAATTATTATATATACAGCATGGACTACGTATTCACACCGAACCGGCCCCAATTATTTCATATGCCGCCTGAACTACGTATGCATACCTGCCGGCCCCAAATATTACATTTCCGGTCTGGACTACGTATACATACCTACCGGCCCCATCTATTACATATAAAGCCTGGACTACGTATGTATATCTACCGGCCCCATATATTACATAAATATATACATTTTGGACTACGTATACGTAACAACCGCCGACACTTCTTGCATGTACAGACTAAGCTTCATATACGATATACGTACCAACTGGCCCCAAGACCAGGCATATAATCCGCAAGTCAGAAATCAGAAATTCATCCTTCGGGTTGTTGTTCACATGGTCAACAAGCTGTTTCATCCTGTACAAGTCGTATATGAATCCGATCCCGAACAGGCCCAACGTGAACAGGTACAAAAGTCCAAACTTCCTTCTGCCCAAGTAAAAATGGTGAGCGCCGAGTAGACCGAACACTGCCACTATATACACGTCCGAGAGTTTATAAGGTTGTGACATCGTACAACTTTGATTATTAATGTTTCACTTTAATACACACAGCCGCCTCTGCTAATCTCGCCTATATGTATAAATGCGGTGTACTATTATCTACTATTCAACTTATCGACCACATAAACACATTATACACTATATGTGGTTGTGCCTAGAGAAATGGGTCATGCTACTAGTTTATATCCAGTACTTGTGCATCTGCACAGTCTGATCATGGGAACCTATGTTAACCATTCCATGGATGAATTACCTGTCATGCTTCTAACACGAAATATAGATTGCTATCAGGCTACAGGAGTGTACTGTTTGATCAGTAACTACACTTTTCGCAAGTCCTATAAGCCCCATTTTCCCGGTCACAGCCACAAAAGTATTATGGTGACATTGTTGATTCCTGAGGAATAGTGTATACAAGAATGTAATTTTGGTGTCAAATGTTTGTTAAAGCAAAATTTCACTTGTTTGGCATGTTTTTGTTACAACGGTTTAAAAAGATACGATGGAATTGTTTTCAAATCCAATATGGCCGCCAAATACAAGATGGCCGACAACACTCTAAATGGACAATTGAAATAAAACACATATGCTGCACATTAGTTTAAACATATTTAATTTGTATATTATTTACAAGTCCTCAATCGTTGTATATACAGAATTATACAAATGTGATTGGATTGAAAGCAAGCTTATATAAATCCTCTCCCTGACATGTGACTTGGTATCACAGGCTGCAAGAACCAGGACATAACAAACATAATTAGTTCTGCCATTAGCATACAACAGGATTTTATTCTTGCTGTGTGCTCTTAGTTTCTGCTTCTTGCGATACCCGGTAGATGTATTATAGATGGCAATATTTAAATATACATGCATTAATCAATTATCCATGAACCATTTTCGCTCACCAAGCCACCACGCCCACATTAAGTCTTGGTTGTCGTGATGATGTACACAAGCAGACACAGTGGAACCCCTCCAAACCGGACAACCTGGGACATCCCCAGGGCGTCCGGCTTTGAGATGTTCCACTGTAGATCAGTCATATGATCACATTCCAAGACATGTTTTCATGCTTTATGAACAGACTTGTATACTCTATGTACATTCTTACAGCTGTAAATATTGTTTCGTTAATATGATCGTCCAGTTGTATATTACCATAGAGTATAGTATGGAGGGTCGGTTGACAATAAGCTTGTATATCATCTATTAGTTGGTTTCTATGTAGTGCATATATTTGTACTGGAGAAAAAGTGACATCTTCAACTTGATCACAGATACAATTTGGTGATTCAACAATATTTTTGCAATATAGGTCACAGTTAAGAGCACTGTATTTTGTCCGGAGTCGTGTATGTATTACTTGCATTTATTACACACTCGCAAATTATTTGCACGGGTTTCGCTGTGAGAGAAAACCCATAATCAACTCCTTACAAATAATACACCGTGAAGAGAACACCCGTAATTGCGCGCCTGTTTTCTTCGAAACCACGAACTACCATGCACACTGTTTATTTTTTATTACAGTAAAAATAAAGTTATTTGAAAATTTGGAAAGGGTCTCGACTAATCTAGAATGTTAATGTGATTGAACACATTCCAAACATGCACTCAAATATATCTAGTTGAGTAATTTGAGTTTCAAAAAGTTTACATGATGTCACATTTGACGTCACACAACATAACGTCAAAACGCGGGAACACACGTCATTGTATAACTATTTATGCGCACATCACAATTCACTGACTATGATCTCAAAAATAGACTGAATGTGCATATATATCCACCGTGGAAGTGTAATAATTAGGATATTCCATCGTACATGTTTGAATAGCGGAAATAATACAGTCGTGTCCGTCGGCGTCCGTGCAAGCAACTCGTTCGCTACGCTCACTCTTTGCTTACGCGGAAGCCGACGCATACTCGTGTATTATTTCCTGCGATGGAATATCCTCTATATGTCGTTGGCCACTGTAATAATAACTTGGAACCTTGTCTGTGATTGTTTTTATTTTGCTTTTAAAACAACAAAGTGACGGAGCATTCCGTGTGTTTTCTGGCATAGAGTTTCAGTCTCGGACTGAAGAGGGAAGAAATGAGTTATAATATAGAGTTGTTCTGGATCGTATGGTCTGTAGGTTGTCAGCATTTCTTAAATTGTAACGAGTAGTGTCTGTTTCAGGCGGCGGAAGGATATCCACAAGCTAATTAGGTGAAATGCCGTTTTTCGTTTTGTAAAAAACGACAATTTATGTGAATGTCGTCTATTTTCTAATGATTCCCAGCAAATGTCAGCATATAATCAATCGATTGAAATTAGCCGAGTTGCACCTGTAGCTATACGGGTAACTTCAATTTGGATTTTTTCCAATCCATCTTTCTCATATTGAGTACAATTATCCCATACTATATCAGCATATTCTAACAAAGGTCTAATAAAGGAAATGTAAATTATTTCAAGACATTTTCTATCTAGTATGTATTTCAGTTTTCTCATAATGTATATTCTACGCCATGCTTTCCCTGTTATGTATTGTAAATGTTGATGCCATGTTCCTTCATTGTTAAAGTATACACCTAGGTGTTTGTGGCTCTCAACATCTGAGACATTAACATTATTCATCAACATTGGGGAATGTGCTGGTCTGTTACGTTTCCGTGATATAAGGAGTGATTCTGTCTGCTTAGGGTTAAATGTTACAAGCCATTTATTAGACCAATTGTTAATAGTTTCAAGATCGGAATTAATGGACCTGGTAGCAGTTTCGGGAGTGTCTACAATAAGGTATAAGCTGGAGTCATCAGCGAAGAGGCGTATATTGGAGCTTATGTCCTTAACAATATCATTTACAGAAATAACAATGGTCCGAGAATAGAACGTTGTGGGACACCAGCTCTAATGTGGTTCCAGTTAGAGTAGACACCTGGCTGCACAACCCTTTGTTTCCGATTACTAAGGTAGCTGCTGAACCAGTCACGTACGTTATTAGTAACACATGCCGCTGTTAATTTCAGAAGCAGACCGGTATGCCAGACACGGTAAAATTCTTTGCTGATATCACAAAATACAACACAGACTTCTTTTCCATCATCTAATGCACGACAGAATGTATTTTAAAGGAAGGTCAGTTGGATTACAGTTGAATCTCCAGGTACCAATCCAGACTGTAACGATGTTAATATATTGTTGTCTTTCAAGTGATTGTACAAATATTTAAAAACTGCCCTTTCGAGAACTTTACTAATAGTATTGAGCAAGGATATGGGGCGATAATTCGAAGTGAGAGAGGGATCACCAGCCTTATATATCGGACTTACGTTGGCCTGTTTCCACTCGTCTGGAAAGTGTCCACATTGTGTAGATTTATTAAAAAGGTCCTTTAAAAAGGGACAGCTATTTCAGATTTTAATTCTTTAAGAATGCAATTATTATTGACACCACCATCTGGGCCAGATGCTTTCCCTAGAGGTAAATTAGATAATATATTTTGTATATCTATTTCGCTTAGAGTGATAGATTCAAGAGTATTAGTCACTGCATATGGTGTTAGAGTAGGTAGGTGTGAAGGGGGGTCCGGTAAAACTGTTTGGTCACTGAAATAATTATTTAGAATGTTAGCCTTTTCTGTACTATCATCAATTATTGTTCCGTTATGTTGTAGTAGTGGAATTGTTTTATTTTCATCTTCATTGATAAAATGTTTCAATATGGACCACCAATCTTTTTAACAGTGTTTTCCTGACTTTAATGTATTACTTATCCCGTCATGATAATCTTTCTTGGATCCCCTTATCGCTAAAATGACGTCATTCCGAAGTTTGCGAAATTTTAACCCGTGTGAGTTATTATTAGTTTGTTTTGCCTTATGATAGAGCCGTTTCCGTTTTCTAATCATCCTCTTTATGTTAGTTGTTATCCAAGTCAAATCGGACTGTCTAACGAGTATATCTTTATTAGCAATATATATCTCGGCAAGTGTAATAATTGTATTAATACTATTATGCGATTATATTTTGCGATTTTAAGTCATCCCAGTTAATTTCTGGAGATATCCCGGCGCAACATGTTATAGTCACCCTTCTCATATTTCCATATTTTACGTTTAAATGGCTTGACCTTAGGCTTGGATAATTTTGAAAGGCCGAAAATGGGACAATGAAACCGAGTCTCTTGCGGTAAAAATGGTTCGCCTACTCCGCTCATAACTATAGAGTCTTTATTTGATACGAATAATGAGTCGATAATGGACTGCGAATGTTCAGTGAAATGTGATATGGAGGATATACACTGCGTTAAAGCAAATTGTGTACAAATAAATGCTACCTTTCTGTTCGATTGGGTGTTTAAGGTAGTATAGTTAAAGTCGCCAACAATTATAATATATCGGAAGCCGGTATCAATGGCACGTGAATTGAGTCCCCAATGCTATCGTTATATATAACGTTAGCGCTTGGGGGTCTATAAAACACGCCAAATAAGAAATGATTTTTGTTAGACACAATTTCCATCCAGATAGATTCAATATTAGCGAGTTCGATCGAGATCGAGTCTACGTTTATGAAATAATGTGTTTCTAATATATATGATTACGCCGCCATGCCTATCAGCGTGTCGATCCTTCCTTTCGGGAGATTTAAAGTTGTTAAGAAGTATATTGTCAGTATTGTTGTCATCTCCAAACCACGTCTCTGTGATAGCTATTAAGTCCTTAAGCTCAGTCCTTAATAAATCTATTTTTGGGTACAAACTTTGAACGTTGCAATGTACGAATGACAGATGGTGAGACATATCTGATTGTGGAATTATGTTGGGACTCAACGAGAATGCCGATGATTGAGAAGAAGTTGAACTGAATGAGTATTCAAATGAATTATAACTATCTATGGGACCTGGATTTGGATGAACATCACCAGAAAGAATAATAATTAGCCATATTGTCCATACTATGGTAAATAATACGGAGCAGCAATTATTAAAAAATCGAGTGTTAAGTTCTATAACTAATGTGGGTGCAATATATTGACGATACTGTACAGGTTTAGACATGTGTGTCAAGTTGGCATTGGTTCTAACAGACGAGAGTAAACTGTATGTAGCTGTAGCATTTAAGAACAGAATAGCGTGGAGCGCTAGAGGGAATCTGCTTCGTACACGGTAGTTGCATCCGCCCAATACGGTTGAACGATGTGTGACTATGGTCACGTGACCGACGAAATCATAATGATAAACTTTGATTCGGCCGTAATAAGCGGATGGTACTTACACGTGTAGTGAATACCTAATGCAGACCCGAGACGGATAAGTGAGCGAAATGGACCCCGAACTCTCCTATAGTGGCTGAAATAAATGCATAAAAAACACAAGTAAAAATGCATGTTGATACTTATGACGGATACTGTCCGGACACGTTGCTGGAATAGACAAACACAGAAGGAAATGTGGATATTAAACGAAAAAAGTAAGTTAATATAGTCACTGATAGTGAGGCCTACTGAATAGTGACGTTGCAATATACTGTGCCCGGCTGAATGGGGAAGCGAGTGTAGAATGGGATCCTTGAGTGTTTCCATACATCGGAGATTAGTACAAACAATAATGCTAATGCATACTCATTGTTCTAGTGCAGAATTGGGGATCAGCAACCGTCCTGACCAGACTGCGCATGCGCTCAGGTTAATAAACGTCTCAATGATCCACTTGTCAGGGGCGAGTTGCACAAACCAAACTAATCGAGGGGCGCTTGTATATGGAAACTAATATAATGACTAATTATGATAAAAGCAGCAAAATGGATTTCCAATCCACGAACAGTGTTCTAGGTCATAACGTATTTCCATACAATCGAGAATGGCTAAAACTGTAGTTCAATGGTATGCATACTGATCGCTTGACATATTTAGGCCAGCGTAGACTCAGATAAGACAGTGTAAAGATGTGCCTATGCTGCTCAAAAAGACACAATGTTCCCCTACCAGCCGGACACTTACACAACCAGGTCACATGCAGTTCTTAAATCCATAATCAGATTACAATACAACCAGAGTAAGTAGTAATAAACCAAGTAACTAAATACATTTGCACCTTGGATGCCGCATTCAATATAATACATCATTTGTCATATCAACACATGATACAATATTATGATCATTGCATGTACATGTATATACAATATGCAAGACCTTGTAGTCGTTGTGACTGAATAAGAAAATTAATTGGAACATTTTCACCCCTAAGTAACTGGAATGCATTTTGATATGTTAATTTTCCAACCAATTCAGTCGTCGCAAAATGATTTGCAGACTAGTAAATTTATGAAAAGGGGGTGTTTCTGTTCTGAACATATGTAAAGTACTTGCTAAAAGTGCAGATCCTGGCGAGACGGTTCAACATGAGCCGGCTCATCTGGCTCTACACTATTTTGCCAATACCACTATACAGGCCTGTAGTGTTGAAAGGGTTAATACATGCTAATACATACTACGTAAATGTCTCAAGAAAATTAAGAAGTGAAGTGTATACTATTCGATTACCGTGTGTAACTCAGCCCCATAGTTTATTTGCAGACGTTTGCATTGTGATTGAGGTTGTACTGTTGTACAGGATAAACAAGTTGTACGTGCATAGTCACATACCAGTCATATATCGGTAACCCAGTAATTTATATAAATCTGAGTGAATTTATAACACAACTTGAACATCGTTAGCTACGTATATCCGCGACCTGATACCAGAAACGTAATTTCGTGTGTCTGGTATCGGGTCACACTTGATTCAATGTATACTAAAGGGACAATGCCTGTTCACATATACTCAATGGCTATACCATGTATACAATGACAATATATTGACGATAATCGAGTCGCAATGAGCCACAAATCTGACGAAACCGGTTTAGCAGATTGCGACCAATGGAGGCACAAACTGGTGCGCATTGACTTCTAAAGTAATGAATTACACACAATAAATATGTATCATGACATATCCTTGGAATTACAATATAATATGTATTACGTCATTTAATATGGTCAACTTCAATTTCAAAATGGCGGCTTAGAAACAATCAATAGCTCCGTGTTCGTACAAAATACGCTGCAATATATGAACTATCGACTTCCCATGACATTGATTTAATAATACATGTATATTTATAGTTGTATAAATAGTATATTTGATGATCCATCAGAAAATGTTTCAAAATGGCCGCTTATAAACAAACAATATCAACGTTGAATTGTTAACGCTGGACATTCCATGGCATCTGTCCCATTGTATATGCATCGTGGATCGTGGATGATCCATAAGAAAGTGTACATAACTGTATGAGCAGTATTTACTGTATACGATGCAGAAAGATGGAAATCCTTTTGCACATGCTATTGATATCAAAGCAAATGTGGTAATTTCCACACTTACCTTGATAGTGTTTGATAACTTTCTACATCAATTATGTATTAAATTACCCACTTTTGAAAACAAAATGTTGCTATTGTGATCACACATAATTATGTCCCGTATATATAAATATGCCAATACTTGAATATATATGGGCCGCGCCATACGAAAACCGGGCTTAATGACAACATCATGAAAAGCGGTAAACGATGTCGGAAAAACGACGTTTGCAGCGTCGCTGTAAAAGTTCACATTTTGCCCTCCCATTTACGTTTATTGGTGTCAGTTAACATTAAGTGTGAACAGAAAACGGAAACGTATAACTTACTGAAACTTTCACTAATATGATATGAGACGCGATGTCTTGCACCTTAGTACACATATTATGACTTGACTTCATGTACTTGTGACGTCACTGAACGTGAATACATGCTTGATGTTATGGCCATGGTGTCGTGACAAAATAGTATAGCAAGGATACTTGCACGAGTTCCTCGCAGCATCAATCACTTAGAAATGCTTCAGGCGCTGTGCATTGTCGCCTAACTGTCGTTCTTTGACATTGTCACTCTTTTTCGTCGGTTATCCTTATGAATTCAAAATGTTGAACGCATATTTTAACTGGCTACATATCAGCGAAGTCTTCGCTTACACTGCACCTTGAATCCTAAATAATCTTAAATAGGAACAACCTAGTGTATGCCAACGATATTACCATCTATTATCTTGGTAAATTGAGACACCTTTGAACAATTCTATCCAGAACTTAGCGAATGATATGCCATTTAATGCCATTCATGTTATCATAAACGGACGTAGACACGCAGCTATATAATGACATATATATCCAGGGTTTGTATTGAATTTGGCAAAACAAATGCATCAAAATCTCTCTAATAGATTCAGAATCAGTGATTTCAATGCAGCTCCTTCATTGTTTGTGTATAAGCAATACATAATGCACAAAACACACAGTGAGGTCGGTGGAGTTTTCGAAAAGTCTTGAAATTAATTGGAAATTTGATGGTCATAAACTTGCTTTTCGCACGATTTGTAGTATCAAATTATCAGCTTATCACTTGACTGCATAATAATGTATGTCTCAATCAGGCGATGATAATGCAATCCTCAAGAAAGACACACGGCGACAATTATAAGGTATCACGCTACCAAATCTCGTCGTGTTTTGCTACAAAGTTAATATGTTATAAGCGGCCTACTTCCTACTTTAAAATATGTCGTTGCATACCCAATGTTAAATAATGTCGCTATTATTCCCCAAAATTATTTCAGACAGCAGCAAATAACAGGGAAACGCCAACACTCTGCCTTATAATTCATAGGGAATTACGTTACTTGGGGCTGTAATCCAAAACATGACGTTACATTAATAGCAACTGCAATAAACATTATTTTCATACTTTGTCTTGGCCTAATGGGAAACACTTGGAAAGGCTACGCGATATCCAAATTTGGTTGACATGCGATAAAAGATGACAAATCTGTAGGACTTGTCCGGGTATTTTATCAACACCCCTTGTATACACCGTTGATAAAAACGTCGTAATTTCAACTTCATTGATCTAAAACGTCATATAAGTTTTTACCACGCGTCATAAAAATACTTCTAAAATGAAAAATAATTGGGATACATTTATAATTTTGGCGGCATATGGCTTTTAAAAGATGTACAATTCAGAATACGCGAAAAAGTAAAAACTGAAAATGTTGAAATTAAGCCCGGTTTTCGCATGGCGCGGCTCATATATACAATTACATTCATTCATATATAATAATTATATACATGTGTGTGTGAATAAAGTAGAAAATCATGTATATTCTACAAATGAACGCTCACAAGTGTGAAACTACGAGTACATATTATTGTAATATCTAGTTTATAGCCACATTAATTTGTGTAGCAAATAATACCAGACATAATACACAATACACGAATTGATAATGATCAAACTTATATAATCTGTTGTTTCCATGTTTCTGTATCAATTGTACAGCCCGTGTATATTCAGATTAATTATTATTTAAGAGATTTCTTTTTCAGAAAATACCTATTATTTGCTAAAATGTATGATTTGCACAAATTGAAGTGTGCAGAACATGTGTGTTACTTACATATTGATGATACAATGATACATTTCACAAACCTAAAGAGGATTAATGTGCCGCGTGCACTACTTATAATGAAATGGAAAAGGCAATACCTGCTGATACACCAATACAACAAAGTCATTTAAAATCAAAGGAAAGGTGTCGCGAATGAAATAAAACAGATAAGCAGAATTGACCAGAACTGACAATTTAGAGCTCTTCAGTATAAATATTGTTCAAATATTAATGAAATAGTTTATAAACGAAAAGTGTCCTGTTAGTGATTTATCAGTATATAATTTAGCAACAAATGATGCTTTATGTTACAATTTGGATGAAACCCAAGGAGACAGAGGTTCATCAGAAAATGGACGTTGTGTGATTGTGCATTTCCACCAATCATCAAACATGTGTTGTACTCTGATTCGGCGCACAAGACGCAACTTGAATCAGTATGTCTCAGCTGGCTTGCAGCATGCAGTAAAGATTTCAACACATATCGATACGATAGAACAAAGGTTTCTTGAGGCTGAACAAACACACATGGAGTGTGATGTATTACATTCTGCAATAGAACACGTTTCATGTTTATTCCAAGTCACTGGGAAACTGTGGTAGAAAGAATAACTCCATAATTGTTCCATAGCATACTATTTTGTATATTTATCCAAAATGGTTCAGCAGCTTATGCCCCTTAGCGAGCTACAATAAGGGTTTGCTAAGTTTAAGGTAGACATGGGGGGTAATAAGGTGAACTGTGCAACGCGTAACGTGCTAAAGTCTAAAATAATCAAATTCATTTCAAATGCAGCTAGGATGATGGATTTAAATCAATATATGTATCAAAACTGTTTCTGGGAACACTGACACTACCGATGTAGCTTATCAATACAGTTCAAAACATCTGGTTTTAAACGAGAAAAGGAAATATAGTCTACCACTACGTCACTCTATTCTTCCAGTGTATCACCCATTTGATGAGGCATTGTCAACAAGCAAAAATGTAAAATGTAAAATGCCCAGATCTGATGGAGGTGAATTAGGACTCGGATTAATATTCTCAGTTTTGCAGAGATGTCTACTGAAATGATTATGTTTGGCTCTGCCATCATACGATGTAATTGATTGTTAATATAGTTCATACATAGTAGGAAGTATTGATCAATCAATATATTGACTATAAACAGTGTAGTACATCTTTATGTACCACTGAAGTATCATGCATGTACTGAATTCATACACATGTACATGATATTGATAATTGTTTTCCATAATAAAACTCTAAGAATGCACACACACTATTATATAAGCAAACAATTAGTTTTAGTATTGAAAATATAAGTACAATCATGCACTATGATAACTACAGCTACCCACATTCATGACGTGTAACAGCAGCGTACAGTTATTTGACAGCAGATGATAGTACTGTTTTCACATATTGTTTCCATATAACTTGCATGTATAGATTTAATATCATACTATTATTTTATATAATTGCATTACATATAACACCAAGGGATCCTTTGGAACATATTACAAACCTAGTATATGTTCACAATTGTCATGTTACGTCCTTTTACTCAGATTATGAGCTCTTATGGCATAAAATAAATGAAATAATTTCACAAATAGCCGTAGTGCATCATTAGTATCAATACCAAAATGTGATACTGTATATCATATAGATAAAACAAAACTCACTGCAAATGACTGATATTTGTACATCAACCACATGGTTTATGATGCACAATGAAACCCGAAAAATGTAACTAGTGAAACATGCTAATGAGCCCATAGAGTATGGCTGTTCGGGGGCGAAATATAGGCCGAGTGACCATATTACCACAATCCGCATGTCGTGCGATGTTATATGCGCTTTCAGTAATATTTAAGCCAATAATATACTGTTGGACAGACACAGGATCTCATGAATGCAGTTACATACACAAAAGAGTGCCGAATGTCACATATACGCCCGTCGAGGCAAGGCCTGTCAACAAGGGAATATAACTCACTAAAAATCAATTGGCTTCTTTATATTGCCGTCATGAACATGTGTACCGAATTTTATTACGATCGGTGAAGTCGTATTTGAGTTATTGCCGGGAAAATGATACAGAGCGCAAACATTAAATATGTCCGCCAATAGGAGATAAGTCATCAGAAATATTTGGAAAATTATTAGGCTTCTTCGTCTTGCCGTGTTACATGTATAACGAGTTTGGTTGCGATCCGTGAAGTAGAACTCTAGTTATTGCGTGGACAAGCTGTGTCTACCCGCCCGCCCGTACAATGTGAATAAATAATACGTCCCGTTTTATTTCAAACGGGCGTATAAAAAGGTAAATTCCATACTGGTGAAAATTCAATCAGCCCCATTGTATCAAAGATGTGTCTCATGAATTAATACAAATGATTAATATGAATGGCAAAAGGTAATGCCTAAAGAATAAAACCCGGTTCAAAATAAATATTAATAATGGACATGTTTACCATTTTACAGTTTACTCTAATTATTGTTATTATGGCGGCCATTTTGAACTTGGCAGGCATTTTGTGCTTGAAAGAATTTCAACCATAATTTTCTTTAATGCTTAGACTCTATAAATACAAAATAAAGAGTGAGTTTGCTTTTAACAAACAAATGACACATATGTATTGTTAAGCCCAATATAGCTCCTACTAAACGTAGCGAGGGCAAAGGATATTCCATGTTCAACCAAAATAGGTGTGTTCTAGCACAAAACACGCCTTAGCATGGCTATGTAGTATATATCCAATCCATTATACAAGCTGAAGAAAAATATTTAATGTTTATATTATACGTATATTGATATACGTAGTTCATATATATTTGTATCACAATAGTACACTGTACATGCATGCATGCGCAGATTGATCTAGTTCTAAGCTGGTCGAAATGTGCATGGATTATTTTTCTCACGAAACGCACCCTAAAACATGTGCTTGCTGGTGTAACTCATACGCTCATTTTAGTATGTATACTGGTAGATGTAATGTGATATGGTGTACCAATCCATTTTAATGTGTATAATAACATGTTGTAGTGTTGGTCGGTGGCCTACATTATGAAAATAAAACATTAATTCATATGTGACATCACAGGCACTTTGTGGCATGGAAGACAAAATGATATTTACATCATACCCATTTTCACTCTAATATTAAATATCTAGAAGGTTGGACACTCGCCATCTTTTCAACCAACGGAAATTATATTAGTGTACCTTGTGCCCGGCTCGATAATTCAGTAATTGTAACGCGCGACCGTGCTGGTCCCGGCCTTAGCGCGCGTTACAATTACTGAATTGGCGAGCCGGGCCCAAGGTAATTATTCCACTTCCGTTGGTTGAAAAGATGGCGAGTGTCCTACCTTGCAGATATTAAGTATGGGAGTAAACTGTGGTATGATTTAAAGAGGCATCTGTCGTTCATACCACAAAGTCCATGTGATATGACACATGTTAGCCCGATTTCTATTCAATCACAGGCGTATTCAGTTCATTTGTAACTTTTGTTGTCTCCTATTTGAGACATATATGTACCACTGTTTGAAAATACGGGACGTATAATGTATTCGCCGTGTACGGGCGGGCACAGCTTGTTCGACTTGTTCAATCACTTGTAATCACTAGTTCGACTTGACGGATCGTAACCGAATTCAACAGACACATTTATCATGGCAAGACAAAGAATGATTTATCTCCCTTTGGCGGTCATTTAAAATGTTCGAACTAAAATGTATCCTTGTCCACGATATAACTCAAGTACTACTTGACGGATCATAACCAAATTCGATATGCAGTCAAACCTGTGAATAAAGGCCAGCCATGGGAAGTGCAAAATCTGGCCTTTGTTCACAGGTGGTCTTTATTCGCAGGGTCATTTATATAGTAATTGTTCCATTGGGACAAAATAATTGTGGCCATTACAGCCAGGTAATTGCTATTCGGAGGTGGTCTTTAGCACAGGTTCGACTGTACATGCTTATCATGCCAATACGAAGAACCAGATTTATTAAGAAAATCTCCGTTTACTTATCTGCCCTTGGCGGGCATATTTAATGTTCTCACTCGGTATTCTTGTCCACATAATACCTCCTACATGACGTATCGTAACTGAAACTATTTCACCAACATTGCAAAGTATACTTATCTAGCAAAATATACTTTCAGTAGAAATTTTCAATTTTAGTATAAATTTATTAATTTTTATTATACTGAATTTATTACATTATCACAGCCATTTTGGCTGTGATAATGTAATAAATTCAGTATAATAATTCTGCATACGTGTAATCATCAAATATATGCAGTGGTTAGTTCTATATGAAATAATGCATTTTGACAAAAATAAATGATTACTCCCTCAAAGCATACTTTGCTAAATAAGTATACTTTGCAATTTTGATGAAATCGGCTACTGGTATATATGTTTATCACGGCAAATCGAGGAACCTTATTTATTTTAAAAAAATGTCTGATAACTTAAATCTGTATCCTTGTACACGCACTAACTCAAGTTCTACTTGACAGATCGTAACCAAATTTTGAATACATGTATTGTAGTGTTGCTGTGATTTAGTTAACAAAACCCAAGTCCATCTAAAATTCTTGCATATTGATTCAATTAATTTACAAGTTTATTAAGCTATCTAAAGTTTCTAAATACAGTTAGGTCATTGAAATATACACTTGCATTCAATCATAATTGCTTCATAAGAGTGACGTGATATATGAATATGAGATATGTGATGAGTAATGATGAGTAATGATGGTCAACTCAACTCAAATACTCTTTATTACATCCCATTACAGTATAGCACATGCAACATGGGGAAATACACATAAGTATCATTGAATGGCGGAATCTAATGCAACAACATGAAATATAATATTTGCTTACATGAGTTTTGCAAATGTATGATGAGTAATTATGGTAATTATCTTGGTTGCATAACTATGAAATGGACATATAGAGAGTCGAACATACATTCATTCTGTATCTGAAATGTGTGTGGATAACTAATATGTGGCTGTGACTGGAGAAATGGGGTTTATGTGATTTGGTCCTGATCAAATATCACACTCCTGTACCCTGATAACGATATATTATGCTTGTTAGAAGCATGACGGGTGTTTCACTGATGGAATGGCGAACGGTGCATATCCTGATCAGACTGCGCGGATACACAGGCTGATCTGGGTCTACACTGGTCACAAAATCAATAAGCCCCATTTATCCAGTAACAGCCACATATACAGGTGTTAGTAGCTACACGTTCATATTAACTTTCATAAGTATCTCGCAGCGTATAAAGTAAGAACAATTATTACATGTAAAATGGTCATGATTGTAAATTCAGTGGGTGGGGAATATATAGTTAAACTATGTTGTTTTAACGTTGCAGTAGTATATAGAGAGTCAAAATGATACCACCTAACGGTGGTATCATTTCTCCACCCTATATACTACTCCACCGCCCCCCAGAAAAATACCGTTTCGTTCAATAGCACAAACTGGTCACCAACGCAAAAAAACGTGACAATTGGTGTCATAAATACATCATGTTTTTCCAATTGAACAGATAAAACTATAGTAATAAAAAGGATTTGTTTTCGTCTCGTTGTCATAAATACCTCATGTTCATTTAACGTCCAATTGAACAGATAAAACTATAGTAATAAAAAGGATTTATTTTCATCCCGTTGTCATATTTATTTTTCAACACGGCATTTTCCTCCTCCACTATAGCTAATTTATTTCCACGATATTGAAAAATTATTAATAATTTGCAAAAAAAAATAATAAAAAAAATAAAAAAACCCTGGAGTGGGACTCGAACCCGCGCCAGCAAAACCCTTCTGGGCCCACCCGGCTAGCCACCTTCTCTGTTCTTTGTCTTTGTCTGGCTCGTCTCATGTTGTGGCTAGCCGGGTGTAATAGCTGCCTGTACAGCACACCCCCATCTATCGGCTGATCTAGGAACCAGTGTCGAAATTCTAGGCAACCTTGGAAGTGCCTGCACGGAAGCACTGAGCGCTCATTTTTCTTATCAAGGGGCGTCCCCCAAGACAAATTATTGTTGTTAATTTTACATATATGAAGCTAAAACCGTGTTGTGCAATACCAAATATTTACTCGTTTATTTTTATTTGTTTTATATATAACAAGTTCATTTTTTATTTATAATAATAGGTTATAACGTTCTAAATTATTAAAAAGTAAAATTAGAAAAATAAAAAAACATGACAACCAATAAGAATGTAAGAACTACTTCTGGAAATATCGATAGCGGGCTGCCATATTATCGGCTGTAATACACACACGAGGGTGTATATAACAGTTGAGTAATCGAGGCCGCGGTGTGTATTGGAGAAACACACACACACACAACAGTCACCGGTGTATTTCTCCAATAGCGCCTGGCGTGTATTTAGTTTAACCATAGTCGACAAGATATCGAGATGCGTTGTTGAATGTGGTTATAGAAATGTATGGTGGTCAGTGGGTGACGTAACGGGGTCCTAAAATTTTATTTATGTTCCGTATGGATGGACCGTCGGAACAGCTGGGCTGTAAGGTGGAGGAATATCCTGCTGTTGCCTGAAACACGCGAATAAGCATATCACGTCCCGAGACGGGAGAGGAGATTTTTTCTCTCGTCGGCCCTCCCTTCCATAACAAGTTTTTTTATATCATCGTCCGCGAGAATTTGTGGTCGAGCCTTGGACCGGATAGTACCCTTTAACTCCTGGTATCTGACCATCTCTTCGACGACCATTTTGAACTCGCTATCCGATATATCGTTGTCGGTTATCGCTTTCGACACGATAACGTCGATACTGTTTTTCTTAGATCTCGCGAGAACCGCTATTCGATCGTGCTTTCGACTCTTGGCCTCTAGTTTTCGGCCCACGAGTTTGGTCGTTATGCAAAACAGTCCCGCCCCCGCCGCTACAGCACGCAAGGCCCCCGCGACCGGTGCAGCGACAACTGTTGACAATAAAGGCACACTCCCCACCCCACTTATAACGGATGCTGAGGCTAACGCGGTGCTCACCCCCTCTAATATATTGACCGACCGCCTATATTTCTTCGCATAACCCGTCCGCATCTCTCCCTCGTGTTGTAGAATATGTTGTATCTCGACGATCCTGGTCATCCTAAAGGAAGCCGGGTCGACCGTCCCCGAAGGTAAGTGTGGATATAGTTTCTCATCATTCATCATAAATCAAGTTGTATTAACAGTGTAACAATAGTGGAGGAAGCTGATGGGTCAGCAATTTTTGTAACAAAGTTAATAACACTACCTGCCGAAACTTTAATTGTAGTGTCATCATCGAATATAGTAAACCCTGACCTCTGCCCCGCGTGCTTGGTGATGCCAATATTCTGTTCTACACCATTCAGGACGACATTCACTCGGACTTCGGCAGTGGCGTGTCCACGAAAGTTGACCGAGCAGACCGCCATTCGAAAAATCGTCCCGGACACTGCCATGGTGTATCCCCCGTATCTGTTGCTCGCGTTGGCACCGAATGAATATTCGTAGGCCCCCTCGCTTAGTGAACCCCGCTCCTCGGCACAAACTGTTATGACGTGTCTGCTAGCTTGCAACGTTCTAATTTGTTCAATCGCCCTAGTTAAAATTGTGTGGGACTGTGATACACCCCTCTCCAGCCTTCTCATTGCGGATTCATCGTATGCTGCGGCCGCGACGGAAACGTCCCGTTCTAAGTTGGAACCACCTGGACCGTATATGCTCATGATTAATACGTATATATATATATATTAATGTTTAATTTCGAGAACGACCGAAATCGGGTAATCGTTATTCAACTCTCGCGCTTTATCATCTAGATATAGAAATCTTCAACTCGTGAATGTGTCCCGATTCCAAAACTTTCATCTCGGGGTGTGGGAAGTCTAAGGTCACAGTCTCCCCATAGAAACAGTCACTGGCGGGCACAGTTTTTAGTAATGTGCTGGGAACTCCGTCTAACGTGTTGTACGATGTGTTCAGCTGATCTAGGTGCACTCTGAGAGTTTTTGTGAAGGTGAAGTCCACCGGGTAATGACCGACGTGCTCACCCGGGACAAACATTTCACCATCGATGCCATCTCCGTATGTTTTTGAAAAACCGAGCCGCACAGCCAAATCCGAGGTGATCGATACCCGGTTGGCGGGTTCGACGGTAAAGGTCGCGAGTCCGGTGGCTTTCGAGATTGCGAGGCTGGCTTTACCAGCAAGCTCCGACGCAACAAAAGCTTGGAGGGATCTCGAACTCCAAAGGCCGGGGGGTATATTATTTACAGCTACTTGGTGGGGGTCTTCTCGTAGCTGAACCCTTCGCCATCCCCCACGTTTTTCCACCCAACCGTGAAGGTGATTGATCTGAGGCCTACCCGGCGTTTTCCGCAGCAGTTGTCGATCGACTTTTGAAGTTCACAACTCCCATTTTGAACATTAGCGATAGTAGCAAACATAATAAATATCTTTCGATGGATACCCAAGCATTTAGCTTTAAATCTAATGCAAAGTACGCGGTCGGAGGTAAATACACACAAAAAGACGTTGTTGACCACCTTGTACACCCAACTGTAACAGTTAGACCGAAAAGTGGCTTTACCACCAATTTTCCTAACGTATTTGAGAAATATGTAGTTCCAAAGACTACTAGTCAAGATGTAATACTAAGCTGGGATTTTTCCCATATGAACTTCTGGCAGAACCAGCTAAATTTCGCTGTATGGTGCGCAACGGCCGGATGTGGAGTTTCGCATCAAGACCATTTGACATCCAAAAATATCATGCTCCGAAGTGTCTACAACTTTCACGTGTATTACACAATTAGGAGGATTCTCAAAGAACTAGGTATTCCACTTCCTCAAGACGATGGCTGGGATCCCATTTCCAGCACATACGACCGTAAGGCGTTCGAAAGATTGTGTAGCGAATTTGGGGTATCAAAAGACGCCGACTAGAGACAGAAAGTATACACCCCGACCAACAGTTTAGGGTTAGTTCACCTTAAAGGCTTAGTTAGTGGGGAGCGTCTGGATAAAGTTCCAGTATATTTCTCAGGGCTATGGAGCGCTCGAGGGGCCACCCCACCACCAGTTAGAAAAATGGCAACATGGACTAAATATAATTATAAGTTGAATAAGATGACGTTCGGTGCTGAAGTGCTTGGTGGACTCGCGTGTAATGATGGTGATTGCCATTGGCTGCCTACTAAAGTAGCCCATGTGGAATACCTAGACCTGGTGATACTCCACAGATGCGAAATGCGTGGACCACATTTATGTTAAATGAAAGCACTGGATTTACGCAGGGTGGGGTTATTCGCCTAAACGAATCTATTCGCATATACGTATGGGCAATCCTCGCCTCACAGAAACAAACGCGCAGCGCTATACTGGGTATGGGAACGGCCTTTGAAGCACAAAAACAGTTCTTGGCACTCGTCGAGGACGCCATCTCAGCTAAGGTGGACCTCCAGAAGGCGATCCAGAATTATCAAGACGTTTTACAGACTGCCCGCACCCCGGTAGACTACGCATTTGGAATAGGTCTTTATATGGCACCGAGTAATATGATACTACGAGACGACCCGGTTGACGGTTACAATAATCAGATCGTATTCGCAACCACCAATCAAAAAATCGGCCGCAACGGGAACGTGAACACTGGTATCATCAAACTCAATCCCAAGACGGTCGGGTTCAACAGTGGAAATTCAAATAAATTTGAAAAAGATTTCATAAAACCGCAAGCACCCACACCAATTCACGAATTGGACACCCCATCAATTTCTTTCGAACCCAGTGTTCCACCGAGTTCCGCTCCTGTTTCACCCTCTGCAATAGGACCCCCAATTCACGAATTGAGTTCCCCCCTCAACACTGTTGAACGCGATTGGGGGGGAAATAGTGTCACAACCCACGAGGAGGAAAAATTAGGGCTCGTCGTAGCCCTCGTGGCGGCCGGACTATTTGTGCTTTGGATTTAGGAACTCTCGGGAGGCTAAGAGTAGGAGACCGGCGATTGCCACGATTAGAGCCCAAACATTATTGGCGAGCCATCCGACCGTTTTTGATAATATAGATAGCAAGAAGGAGAGTAGACCCCCGATCAACCCAGGCAACTCGGCAGCCAACTTTCGTGCTAATTTAGCCAAGAGATTGGCGAGGGCTTTTAGTTGTTTTTTTATCCATTCTTTGGCTCCACCGGATGGAGCTGGTGCTGGTGCTGGCGCTGGCGCTGGCGCTGGTGCTGGCGCGGGTGCTGGTGCCGAACCACCCGTGATAGATAGAACTAGAGACGATATAGATAGAATTAGGGTCGATATAATCATGGTGAAAGCTGCGATGATGGTTACTATCGTGACGCCCTTCTCTCTGAACAGAGTGTGAAGACGCTCACCGAGTGTCGTGTCCTCGTGCAGGACCCTCGAGATTATTTCGTGGCTCCAACTTAATTGGCCAGAAAGTGCCTCACGGTTTGTCGAGACAACCTCCATGCGAGCTTCTCTTTCGTCCCGCAACGACCGCAGGAGTTTGTTGATCCGCTTGGTAGATGCTCTATCGCCACAGGCTTCCTTTATTTTTCTTTCTTCTTGCGCGATATGTTCGTCCAGCACCGTGAGTTTGGAGAGGTTATTGACCAGTTCGCCCCGGACCGTTTGCAGAACCTTATCGAGTCCCATGAGTTCGCGAAGAGGTAATGGTGGGTCAAACTTCGTGCCGTTTATTTCGTTGACCGTAGTTTCCACCGTGTTAATAGCGTCGGTGGCTATTTGAGGGAGTTCGCTGAGCTCGACAGTTTCTATCGCGGAGGCCGTCTTCGCAATCGTTTCGTCGGTAGACTTGAGGGCCTCTACAGCGCGGGCCGGCATAATTGTTTTTATCATTTTTTCAGGCCTCCCCGACTGGACCCCGATCAATCCGAGAGCTCGAGCGAATAGTACTCCATATCGGCCCAAGGAAGAGGGGCCGAGGAACCGGTTCGTGTCGTTTTTGTACGTCAGCAACTTCCAGCTATTGCCCCATTTAACCCACAGGTCTCCTCTTTTAGTGCTGCGAAACTCCAACGTGGCCTTGATGCCGTAGTTAGACACTATACTCTCCCACTTTTTCACCAGAGAATCCGTTTCCCCGAGAGGAGCCAGCTCACCCTCGGGGATCCCCGCAGGAATATCGGCACCGCCCGCCCACGTTGGAGTTTCGGGCGTTTCGGCAATGCCGTAGAAGGCATCGTCATCGCGGAAATCGGATTCACCGATTTCATCCATGTCAATATCGTAATTTTCGAGGTCGCGATCGAAATCGTCCATGCCAATATCGAAACCCGCCATCTTTATAATTTTTATCAAAATTAATTATTATTTTAAAGACAAAACCATACAGGTTTAATAGATTATGTCTTCGAGTCAATACGGTCGCAAACTCAATCCATATCGCAGACTGCGTGAGCCCCTCGGGGCAAAAGGTGTGAGACAGAGTGTCGTTATTACGAACAACCCATCGACGATCGACCAGAACCAGCAGCTCTTAGTCCGCTTTCCCAACCTCGGAGCTATCGACGTCATTATGCCGGGGACTGTTCGCCTCGCTTTCACTATTTCGCTTACATCGCCGGACGCGGACCGAACCATGGTTCAGAACCTGGGTCGCGCCATCGTCAAGAAGACCATGATAAAGATTTCTGGTAATGAGGTGATGTCGATCGATGACAGCGACGTCTACCATTGCTACCAGGACCTGTGGAAGACGGCGCAAGAGCGTGAAAATGCGGTATATCAAGGTATTGACACCAGTCGAAATAAGAACGTAACCAGACTTAGAATCGGGGCTGTTGACAAGGCAGATAACGTTGCGGGCGACAACGCGGTCGCGGCCGCTTACGGCAACCGATTCTACATACCTCTAAATTTTGAGTTGCTGGAGAGTCGCATGCCCTACTATCAGAGTGCCTTAGCTGACCGCCTCGAATACGAACTAACGTTCAACGACTACGGCCGAGTTCTCATAGCCACTGACATGACATTGAAGTATACGATCGACAATGTTTCGCTGGAGTACGACATGGTCACGATGCCCGAACTCGCGCGATTAATCAGATCCCAGTACGCCGGGCGCGTTGCCATACTTTACGACCGAGTTCTTCGCCACCGCAAGATGACGAAAGACAAAAGCGACACATTGTGAAATATTAACGTCAACGTACCCGCCCGCTCGATGAAAGGTATACTGATGTTGTTCGAGGAGGGTCGGTTCGCGCTCGGTGCTAGAAAATCCGACAAATTTTATAACCCCAAAATCACGAAGGTAGAGGTGACGACCGAGGGAGTACCCAATCAACTCTACAGCGCGGGTCTTCGCGCGCACCAGCAGTGGGACGAAGTAAGGAAACATTTTGCTTCCGGCTCTAAGCGTTCCCCGGAGGTTGCCGCGGTTGCCAAAGACCTGCAGCTCTCGGACGTCTCCCTCTCGGATTTTCTGACTACCAAATACGCTCTATGGTTAGACATGCGAGCCAGCGACGACGACCAAATGCACGGTAGTGGACGCAAAGTCGAGAACGCTAGTGAGGGCGTGACGATCCAGATAACCAAAGAGGCGGATGGAGCTGGCACATTGAACGTATACTTATATATAATAACGGACGCGCAACTCAATATAGAAGATGGCCGATACGTCTCAGCGATCTACTAAAAAGCAATACCAATTCACGATTGGAGATGCCCACTCTGCCATAATATGTGGGCAGACAGGATGCGGAAAAACGGTTTTCATCCTCGACTTACTCGAGGGCTCCTACCACGATGCCTTTCGTCACATTGTGATCCTGTGTCCCACTGTGCGGCACAACGATACTTATCAGCGGCGCCCGTGGATATGGACCGACCCTGAGGTATACGTTATTGACCCCGGCGACAGGCTTCACGGTTGGCTGCGTGTCTTCTATCAAATATTCCAGGGAGAGCACACCCTATACGTGATTGACGACTGCTCGGCCAAGGCGCGATGACCAAAAAGAAGGACATGCTCTCCGAGCTCGCATTTTCTGGCCACCATGCGAGGCAAAGCGTAAGGATCTCCACTCAGAAGTACAACGCCGTCCCCAAGGATCTGCGCGAGCAAACGAAATGGGTCGCCCTCTTCCACTGCAAGGACCGAGACACATTCGATGAATGTCTTAGAGAGAACGACGTTATCCCAACGCGCGAGGAGCGCCTGGAGGTTCGACAGATAGTTTCGGAAACTAAGCACGCCAAGCTTCTGCTAAAGACTGATCAACCAACGGCTTATAATGCAATTAACTGCTGAGTAAATGCTTAACAATGCTGAACAAATGCTGAACAATGCTGAAAAATGCTGAGCAATGCTGAGCAATTGCTGAACAATGTTGAACAATGCTTAACAAATACTTAACAATGCTGAGAAAATGCTTAACAATGCTGAGCAATTGCTAAGAATTTGTTTCTCCGCTGCGAGCTTTATTGCGAGCATAACGGTGATCATAAGTATCGGGTGGTGCGCTTGGCAATATGTTAGACTTATGAGACTGGTAAGAATAATTAAATTAATTTTAAGAAAAATGAACTGCGACGAACTTCTCGATCAGCTAATGGAAGAAACAGTCGCTCCAACTGAAACTGTAGGAACACCTGTCAGCACGACTGTCAGCACGACTGCCGATACGGTCCCGAATGAAAATGAAAACGCGGCGCGTCGCGAGCGTCTAGCTGCGCTGGTTGCTGGGGGACAGTCGGAGCATTATCTCGGTAGGCGTCTCTCAGTTTTTCAGGTGGATAAGATGTCAGATGCGGAGGTCGATACGATGTACGCGCGATACGAATCCAAATTAGGTGCGGAGATGACAAAAACTCGGATCGGCGGCTATTCATTTGTACGCTACCACCGTTAGTATACTTCTCCCTATACCAGACACCGCGGGGTTGATTCGCGATCTAGAGACTGACCCTTTTATAGGACACACTCTTAGAACGGCATGCTGCTCAATTTATCACAAGTTTGGAATGTACTTAGCTCCGCTGACAACCGCGTTGACCACGGGTAAACACTGTCAATTTGGACATATATGCCCACGAACTATAAGCCCTAATATCATAAATGATGACACAAGACACACCCGCGAGAGTGACGGAACCACACTCAACCCAATCGAAATTGGAGTTGAACCAGAGCACGTTGGATGAACCCTCAACAGCACGACATAAAAACCCAAAAAGACAGGCAGCTGGGCGGGCGGCGGCTGTCACCCGAAAAGTTAAACAAGATAAAATACTCGCCGAGCTTCGAGATGTCAAACTCAAATTGAGATTGGAGTTGCAATCGGAGACGGCAAAACACCCGGTGGCAGCTGTTTCTCCCCCAATCGCTATTGGATCGAAACCGATTGCTCCAACTCCCAATACTGATTGGATCCCGTGGGTTGTTGTTGGTGGTCTGTCGGTTGTGGGCACCCTGTATGTGCTTTACCGTTTCAACAACAGGTCATCAACGAGGTTGAAATTGAAAAAACAACCCCCGACACTGTTGGATGCGCCCCATTTAAACATTAAATGCGATCCTTTTTATATGCAATAATGGCTGAACAAGATGGTAAAATGATAGTGAATGCGCTTTATCACGCCGTGGTGATATCGGGTCTCAGTATCGGTACGCTCGACTATCAAAGATGACCCTAGGAGGGTCCGCTCCCAAATTGGACTTTACTGCGAGAGACGTAGGGTTCGTGACCTTAGATGTAGTTGCCGCAGTTTGGACCCGAGATTATCTAATTAAAGCTGGAATTCTACCCGTTAATATATGGAAATAAAATGGCTTCGATCGGAATAATGATAGGTGGTGCGCTCGTAAACGCATTGGCGTTCAGCGGTAGCAACTTTATATTCTCTAAAATGAGAAGCTCGAACGTGGATGAGGAGCGCAAGCGTCACGATTTAGCTGTAGAACAACTCCAGAGCGCGAAGGAAGCATGGTCGAAAAAACGAACCTCCCATCTGGACTGGGTCAACGAAGAGCTTCGCCGCGAGAATCACGCCGCGCAAACTTTCCAGAACGTTGAAGAAGCCAACCGTGAGTACGCGCTGGCATATCCGCAGAGAAGTCTCGCGCCGCTGGATCGTGAGCCGCAACTTTCAGATTTCTATGTACCGTCAGAGGCCCAAAAAGATCGCGAGATCGCGTTCATCGTCGTGGGAATGTGTGTGGTGGGTTTCGTCGGCTACTATATTCAATCGAAATTTTAAATTTTACAAAATTAATAATTATCTAAAAAAAAAATAAAAATTATAAATATATATATATATAGAACGATGTTAGTTGACGAACTTTATTACGCTATGATCGATGTAGGCTACACTGCCCAAAAACATCGTATAGCTGGTGCAAAGAGTATGATTCGTCTGGCCCAAGATTCTCTCGAGACGTGGCGCGAGGACGGAAAAACGGCCACCCTTTTTCGCAAAGCGGATGTTAGAATCCTCCTCAACTCCAATCGATTCCTCCGAGTTCCTTCAGAACTTAACCTCCAAATGTGATTGTACTTCCAACAAAGGTTTATTATTAACGACGTCGTTACCGGACGAGCTGACGAGTGCATGTTGGAGATTGTCCGATATATTAGAATGCTTCGCATACGATGAACACGCGTAAACTTGATACCAAACTAACGCGGAAGCTGGCGAATACGTACTATAGCCCACGCGGCTACTGGAAGGGACTCGCGGCCATCAAGAACCTCGCAGCTGTCAAGGAATGGCTCAAGAAGCAGGCCATCTGGCAGATCTATTTACCCGCGCCTCACAATATTCCGCGCCCGAAATTCGACGTGCCGGTGCCGAACCAAGTTCACCAAGCAGATCACCTGTTTCTCCCTCACGATCGCGTCGGTCGCAAGACGTACAAGTACGCACTGACAATCGTTGACGTAGCGAGTCGTTATAAGGGGGCTGAGCCGTTGGCCACTAAAGAGTCTAAGGAGGTGGCCGAGGCTCTTTCCCGAATATATAAGAGGAATCCTCTCAAATGGCCGAATCTTCTCCAGGTCGATCCCGGCCGCGAGTTCATGGGCGCGGTCTCTCATCTATTGTCTAAGCACAAAGTTTCTATCAGACGCGGCCGCGTCAACATCCACCGGAACCAGGGGATCGTGGAACGCTTCAATCGAACCCTGGCTGAGAGACTGTTCGGACACCAATACGCTAAAGAACTTGTCGACCCTCATTCACGATCGACCGAGTGGGTGGCCAGACTGCCCGCCGTGGTCTCCGCACTGAACGGAGAGGTGACCAGATTGATAGGTAAGAAGCCCGTAGATGCTATCAAGTTTAAAAGGGTGACGAGCAAGCCCTCTGCCGTCTCGCGCGGGCGACCCGTTGGTTTAGAGGAGCAACGGCTTCCATCAGATATTGACGTCCGGTACCTCTATCAACCGGGAGAGCTCGAAGGTGGCAGCCGCCGCGCGACTGATCCCGTGTGGTCTCTCAATGTATATCATCTAGATCGATCTATTACCAAACCTGATGAGCCAGTGCTCTACTATTTGGATGATGGGCCCTCTCGAGGGTTTGTTCGGGAAGAACTTCTTATGGTGCCTTCTGACACCCAGTTACCCCCGGATCGTCAGAGTCTTTAGAGAGGTTCCGTATGTATTCCGTCCGATAACACGCGTCTTTTATCGTAGTACGCCGATAGTCCTATTTTTTGTTGACAGTACGTTTTCATAACGCCGTCTTTCATTTTAAATCCTCTATTTTGCGCTACATTTATAATGTGTTTTCCATCTTCTGTAGTTTCGCTTAGTACTCGTTTATATCTATCCCAATTTAAATCGTTAGTTCTCTTGGACATTCCTTTCGCGGAGTTTTTATTAATTGAATTAAATTTTTCTACGAAATAACACTTACTAGATAACGCTATCGCCCGATCTCCGCTAAATTCCATTTTGAAAAGTCCTGGTTCTCTATTACTCCATTTATCCCAAGCCAACCATTTCTTTTTTTCTTTTTCAAACTCGTCTAGTAAGTTAGGTCTAATCAATTCCTCTATCGTTTTTCCACTAAATCCTATATACATACTATCCGTGTCCATCTGTATTAATTCGAAGTCTTCTCTTTTTACGTATTTGTCTAGAAATTCGTAGTAAAATTCCAACATTCTCAATTTAGCTAGTTGATAAACCGCTATTCCGCAGTGGAATGGTCTCTTTACTGAGCACCGGGTTTTCTTGAAGATATTTCGTACGCATCTCCTATCTCTTCCAAATCATCAAAATACGCGGATCTTAATGCTTTGTCAACACAGGTTTCGTCTCGCGTATATGTCGTATTTAAATGTCTCTCCGTTGCCTCTATCATTTTTCCGCAACACGAGTTTCCTAATAATTTCATTATGTCGGCCACCGGTTTCTTATTCGGTTATACATCCCCCGTTCGTCTTGCGGCTGTAACTTCTTTAGCGAACCATTCGAAGGGTTTACCACTAATATAATCTATAACACGATAAACTCCCGTTATTTCTAGGCCGTGTTTTAAATACCATTTCAACAGTGGCGCGTACAGCAATACTTTAGTGGCCGACATAGATCCCACCAATTTTCTTCCATTTCCTCTAGTTCGGCCAGTATCTGTTAAATATTTTAACATGTGCGCGGGAACTTCATCAACCTCTACTTCTCTGTTTATAAAAAGTGGAGACATTTCGGAAAACTTATCTTTTAAGTTGCGTGGAACTTCTATATCCACCTCCGCAAACCCAAACCAGTCTCCGGATAAAACTCTTTTACTAAACTTTTTAATAAGTTTAGGATTATGTGGGTTATTTATATGATGTATGTTTCTTTCCCACACGGCATCTCTTTATTTAACGTAGATAAATATAACGCGTTTGCGTCGTACCCCAAAACAGCCTCGCAAGGTTTGGAACCCACTCTAATATTTGAAACACCGGCTTCCGCATATCGCGTAAATACTATCGATGGACCACCAACTAGAGCGTCTTTCATCATTTTGTATGTTTCTTCTTTCGGTGCGCATAGAGCATCCTCCGGTATAATCGTCTTTGAAGATTTTTGTTCTTTAATGGTTCCTCTCAATAAATATTGTAGAGCCACACCCGGTAGTGTTACCGTGTCTTTGAAAATATCTACACCCCTGTGTTTATAAAATTCACACATTTTTCACACAGCTTCTAGGAACGGTGCTACATCTAAATCGTTATAATATTTCAACCAATCTCTGAAAGTTTTCATATTATTTTCTTCGAAAATTCTACGACATTTACTTAATTCCGTTTCGTCTAGTAACATTTTCCCAGATAGTTTGGAATACCAATTCTCTATATCCGGTAGTCCCGGGTAATCCAACTTGTCTGTAGAACCACTCGTAAGGAAAGAAAGATTTCTGTCCTTTGCAGTCGTAGGCTTTTATCCAACTATCGTAACTTACACCGGGTCCTAGGTAAAATATTACATCAAGAAATCTAAACTCCGGAGTAAATAGAAATATTGTCGCGCTCGCCCTTTTTCCAACCATTGCTTTCTTCGTTGTTGATGACAGTTCACCTACTAAATATTTCTTTATTAAATTTATATCATACTTACTGCTGTTAAAACCTATGACCGGTACTTGATCTATCCACTGTTTGATCTGGGCGATTTGTTTTTCGCGTAAATATTCCGTATTAAATTCGTATTTTGACCATACTTCTTCTCTTATAGAGTTTCCCCTGACTTTTAAATCTTCTGCGAATTTTTCTATAAATTTTGCGGGATCTTTATCACAAATATGAGTTACCGTTCCTGAGAAATTATCTCCTATACTAACGCTTACCGGAACTTGCTCAGCTTCGTACTCTAAACTATTACCGGTAGTTTCAACTTCTGGCTGGAGATACGCCTCAAAATCGTATACTATCTGATATTGATAAAGAGTAGTGTCGCAACCGATCTTTATATCTTTACCCGTTCTTCGAAATTCGCATTCCCACATAACTACTAGGTCGAATTCTTTGCTTTTTCTAATAACTTTATCTCTTCTCATTGTGGATGCGCGTTCCTCTTTTTTATGCTTTGCATGAATCTCACACCCGTGCCAGTAACAGCCGTGATATTGATATACGGTATTGGTTTCTGGACAGTATCCATCTACCGGAGCTCCTAAAATCCATCTTTCACCCCCGTGCCCGCACTGTTCGTGGTGAATGTGAATTCCCTCCCGCTTCTCCACAGAGTGCATCCAATCGATCGCACCATAACTGTTAGAACCTTTTGGGTAGAACGCTTTCTCGAACGACGAACGCGGGCGCTCTAAATAATTACCATCACATATTACTTTTGTCTCACCTCTCATACATGTTGGTCCGTGTCTCTTCATATTACTCGCTTTCGTGAATTTCTGCTTGCAATTATCGCAGGCGTAAATTTTAGATAGGTTTTTAAGTTTTTTTTTATCAGAAATGCGTGATTATTAAACAGTCCTATTGTCATTGGTTTATTACCTATTGCATCATAGTGCGCTGGTACCTTTTTCAACCACCATACGTTACATTTGGTGGGTTGATATACTTCTATACCAATTTTAAAAAACTCTTCAACCTTTTTCAGATCGGAAAAAAGGAATTGGTGAAACCACATTACTACCGAAATATTGCTCACTAAGTTCTTTCTCTTTTTCTTTACATCTGTCAGGTCTGATCTTTTTATTTTTATCAAGGTGCATAGCTAGACTGACACCTGAACAGACAAAGGTCGTCATTATACTTATCTAAAGAATACATACCTTTTCTATTCCTCAACCATTCTGGAAGTTCTCCTCCCGCTGCTTCTTTGGATTGCAGTCCCAAATCTATTCCCCTACTGCCCTGTATTAACTTTACAAAAACCTCTACCCATCTTACAAACTTCCACTTTGTATTCGGTCTGTCTATTTTATCGGACATTATTCGTGTTTGCTCCTTATCGGAAAACCATTTTTTAACGGTTTTCATTGATGATAGTGGTTCGCTACCACCGAGATTTTTGTGAAATATTATAGTTTTAGGTTTTCCATTTTTAGTTTCCTCCTTATGTTCTAGCTTGTAAGAATATGAATATCTCAAATAAAAATTTGTTGTTAGATACGGAGCGATTTTATCGGACATGCGTTCAGACTCGTTGATGTCAATGTTTTTACGAAAGGATAATGCAACTACCCGTCTTCCCTTTTCTACCTTTTCCAATGTTTCATCGTGAGCCCCCAATATTTCTTCACCTTTTCCCACTATCGCGCTAACGATAGATTTTTTCTTATTATTTTGGTGTCTAATTTGGGATGTGCTTGAAGGTTTGATTACACTGACCCTTAACCCCGCAATACTTTCTTTTTGAATTCTGTTACCAACTTCCTCCGCTAGAGACAGGTCTTTAAAGGCTCCTCGTTTGTGGGCGCGGGTAAACCGCTTCATAAACGCCTCATTCTTTGTGGAATTTATAAGATTTGTCAACCCCCGAACTCTCAACCGTTTACTATAAGTAATACCTAGAGATTCGGCTTCTCTTCTCAAACTTTCGATTTCTGGCGTTATCATATTTTCTGTAATATAACCTATGAGATTTATCTGTTCAATTGGACATGAAAAATTTACACATGAACATATACATATATATACCAAAGAAAAAAATGGAGTGTGCTACTTGTTGTAAGACTTTTGCTTGTAAAGACTATCTACGAAGACATATATCGAGACGTAGAAAGTTTCCTTGTGTCGCCCCACAATTTCAATGCCCCAGATGCCCCTGTAAGTTCGTTAGTGCCCAAACTCTTTGTAGACATAAGCAACTACGCTGCCCTGTGGCTATGGGGGAACGCGGTAGACTAGAGTTGGTAGAGTTAGTTGCTGATCTGCGAAATAAATTAGCTATAGTGGAGGAGGAAAATAAACTATCACACGCGGACGCATTGAAATTACATTAATGATTTTTTATAATAATTTCTTCGTTAAAAGCAATATCGAACCGTAAACGAATCGTTGATTTTAAACGGTTTTATAATAATATTATTTTTCGGTAGTGTTTCTCCGATCCTATTTAATCGCTTCATTTCGCGAATTTGATCCTTGTACCAGCGACACAACTGCCGGTATAATATTGTAAATGCAACGTTTTTATCGGAGCGTAATAAATTACGTTGATATTTCATGTATTCTATATTGCATATTATTCTCATTTTAAAGTGTTTTAATGTTGTAGAAACACCGTAATATTCTTTAACAGCGTTATAAGATTCCATATGTTTGCTTATTATATTATCCATTTTGTTATAGTATTTTGTTATAACCTATTAAATTTATCTGTTCAATTGGAAAAAACATGATGTATTTATGACACCAATTGTCACGTTTTTTGTGTTGGTGACCAGTTTGTGTTATTGGACGAAAACCCTTACTTCGTCGGTTTCTCTGAATTGAGGAATTGGCAATGGGGTTAAAGGTGACCCGTAAAATGAGACTGTGAGCCAACAGATGCGTGGGCTTAAGAAAGGTCCCAACACCCCAGTGGCTGGGTGCCGGCTAAGAAATCTGCCCAGTCGCTGGGGGTGTGTGCACGAGTGGAGGCTTTTGCTAATTTTTTTTTTTTATTTTTTTTTTTTGCAAATTATTAATAATTTTTCAATATCGTAGAAATAAATTAGCTATAGTGGAGGAGGAAAATGCCGTGTTGAAAAATAAATATGACAACGGGATGAAAATAAATCCTTTTTATTACTATAGTTTTATCTGTTCAATTGGACGTTAAATGAACATGAGGTATTTATGACAACGAGATGAAAACAAATCCTTTTTATTACTATAGTTTTATCTGTTCAATTGGAAAAACATGATGTATTTATGACACCAATTGTCACGTTTTTTTGTGTTGGTGACCAGTTTGTGCTATTGAACGAAACGGTGTTTCTCTGGGGAGCGGTGGAGTAGTATATAGGGTGGAGAAATGATACCACCGTTAGGTGGTATCATTTTGACTCCCTATATACTACTGTTGCATCATCTGCTGTAGACAGTATGTGGGCATTCAATATATATTGCTAACACTAGTAAGTACAATTACCATTGATACAATTAATAGACACCGAGAGAGATTTGCATAATGAGAGATATAGCTGCCGGACAGACAGATGAACACTCGGACACAATGTATATGAAGTGTGCATGGATAGCTATCAGCAGTGTATAAGTGGTTGCATATGCATTTAAACAATTTATAAGTAAGTGACAGTGCATAACATAAATGAAATTCGTTACATGTAAAATTCCCATTGTAAAATGTGTGGGTGGGGAATGGTGAAAATATACTTTGTTTTTAACATTGTACCATATACTGCAGACATCAGATAATCGGCATATATGCAATTAGCAAGTCAAATGAACACTACTAGGTACCATTGCCACAATGAAAATACAAACGTTCCCATACTTGTATGGAGTTATTAAGGTAGGTGTTTTGCCATTGAAATTCAGTAGTTGGGGTAATGCAAAGGGCAACATTCTTCATCTGAATTACCAGATATTATTTAGTTGAACATCATTCCATTTTATAGTTATGAACACATCAGAAAACATATAAAAGTGCCATATCAGTTGTTTGTAATGATAAAAAACGGTCGATTTTCAATGAAAAATGTGATTTTTCACAATTGCGAAAAGTCCGAGGGTGGTATACTTCAAAATGGTGCCAAACATTCATCCAGCGGATTACAGAACGCAGATATACGGAATCTCACTCGTAATTGAATGTTTCAGAAAACACATGTTTGCAAAAATCCCACAAGGAGGGGGGTCCACTTCTGGCTGACGGCATAGAAAGTATGCATTTTCGAAAACTTTGTTGAGTACTCTAGCTAAGTATGGTATTGAAACCGAAGCACCATGTATGTATAATTCAGTTAATAACTAATCTAGACCACTACTTTTACCAGCTTGTAGCCGCCTTAATACTTAATTGTGGTATCAGAAAGGTCAGCGCAATCCCCAGACCTGAGTCCAATAAAACATGTCTAACATGTTGATTGTGAGACAGGTATCGCGTTAGCATCGCCGTCCATTCACTGTACATGACTTGACACGTGAGATCATGCATGCCTGGGATATCCTGCCTCAGGAAACCATCAACCAGAGCCCGATTCTGAGTATGCACCGCCGATGTCTGGACTGTGTGAACAGTCGTGGTGGACATACACATTATTATTAGTTTTGCCACGTGTAACCACCTAAATTTGAAATGTAAACACTACACGTTATGTTTTACCGTTTCTCATTATTTAGCAATTTACTGTTTTCGTGCAAATATCCACTATCGCATTTGCTAAGTCGTTATTTATTCTCTTGTGCACATGTTTCTGAATAGCTAACCAGTAACCCTCGTTAATTATAAATAAATTATTTTATATACATATTTGTGCGTGCTCCATTAATTAATTTGACAAGTGTACAACAGGTAAGTAATTATGAAGATAAACATGCATTTAATGAGTGACCGCCAATCAGAAATGCAGCGCGAGTTGATAGTCGAATAATGGCGGTCACGAACAAATACTTAGAATAATGGAGATATGATGACGTCTGAGATATGAGCACGTATGCAAATACTTATGATCACTGTTTAGCTACCGATATATGATGACGTCTGAGATATGAGCACGTATGCAAATACTTATGATCACTGTTTAGCTACCGATATATGTAGGTATGACACCATGGTAAAGAATACCCAGCCCAAACTGGGACAATAAAGGTCGTCACGTGACCTCCACAGAAGTGCAAATCAATGTCAACAGTCAACAATGGCCATCCCACTGCATTATGTTGTGATTCACACAGCAGAATGTGAATAGTACGGCTTATTGAATAGGTATGTAGCATATGTCCCAATGTATGCATCACTGGTGTAAATGTGCTTATTAATAAAGTTTACCAGTCAGAGGGTGGTAATAATCTGATCAAATTGTAAGGATCATTTCCTTACAATCTACATGTACATGTAATAACTAATATTGCTTACGAATATTTACAGTTCCACATTCATTAGAGACCTCAATTGCAAACAAGTCGTTTGAAGTCTAAATTTGTTTATAAAAAAAATCGAGATTGGATACATTTGTTCAATGATTTTATATCGATGTTAAATTAATATTAAGCCAACTTACATGTTTTTTAACGGATTAAACCGTCACTCGTACATAACACATTATGTGTATTAATAAGTTTACAAAGAGTAGTGGCATAACATACAGTTTTGTCGCGCCTGCTTTAGCAGAGGTCACGACAATAATCGCCGCTTTTACCGCCGTCGTCGTCGTCGTCCGCGTCAACAAATAGCATAATATTTGTACAAGCTTCTTCATCATGATATAACTTTAATATTACTTGACGGATTACTCCAATATTTGGATATTTGATACATGTGAGCTCTGGGAACACACTCATGTTGCCATTAATATGACCTTGACCTTTTTGACCATCAACTTTTGACGAAACGCTTAGCCATCTTTTTACGTCAAAAGGTATGCAAAAGTTTCTGCATCATCATATAATTTTAATATTACGTGATGGATTTCTTCAATATTTGGATACTTGATACACATCAAAATTGCCAACATTTGAGTCTGCATGGTGTCGGGTTTACAGAGTTTCCACTGTATTACATTTGCAACCACGCTGGATGCATGCCAGAATGAGAACGATGTTACAGTCTTCTCTCGTAACCAAGCATATGTTAAACTGACAGTAACACCTGTAGCCTATTTCACAAAAAAATTAAAAGTATACTTATTTAGCAGAGTATACTTTGAGGGAGAAATTTTCAATTTAAGGATACATTTATTAAGTTTTATTTTACTGAATTTATTACATTATCACATCCATTTTGTCTGTGATAATGTAATAAATTCAGTATAATAATTCTGCATACTTTTAATCATCAAATATATGCAGTCGTTAGTTCTATAATTATGAAATAATGCATTTCAGGAAAACTAAATGATTACTCCCTCAAAGTATAATTTGCCAGATAAGTATACTTTGCAATTTTGATGAAATCGGCTACAAATATCACTCATCTATGTCTGACAGAAGACACAATATGAATATGTGATGCATAATGAAATGGTCCAGTACATTTTCATGTAGATTGAGAGTGTATATATGGCATAATATGCAACGGTAAAGTTGTATACATCTTCGCAGATATATAGTGGACGCAGCTAAATCACAAGATAAACCGTGGGTGATAGGTGGGAGCATGCGATGGGTAATTTAACGATCGGGATCCATCCTTACCGGAATCCCGACCGGCGACCTGGTTTGGGCCTCATGTATGTCTTTGGCTTTCTTGTATGTGAAAGTTGAATTTGGTTATACCCCTTATGAGTAATATGATTAGTCGTAATAGTATTACTTTTAGGGGAAGGGCCGTTCAGGGCTGACTATATTTTATTTCGATGTAAATATTTCAGAACCCCCCCCCCCCCCCCCCCACATTCAGCAGGTTAAACACGGGATCGAACCCGTTGGCCCGGCCTTAAACGACATGAGCTGTTGATAGGCCATTACACACCAATAAACAAAACAAAAAACACAAGATCAACTATTGCATTACAGTGTACATGTACTAATGCACGTGATCTGATTCAAACTGATTACTAAGTAAAGAGTATAGCGAAACGCAATGCTCAATGAAAATCCAGTTGGGCATTTATCCCGTCAACACAGTACGTATGTGCCGTGAAATATTTTTGATATCCTGTCAATGCGACCTAATCACTGTGTATAAATATGTGCCATGACTGGTGTTATATTTGTAGGTGTAGACGGGATAAATAGAATAGTAGGTTAGTGCCGTGAATGGGAAAAATATCTGGCGCGGCACGGAAACGGGATGTGCTCGGCAGAGCCTCGACCATCCCGTTTCTTAAGCCTTGCCAGACATTTTTTCCCATTCACGGCACTAACCTACTATTCTCTATGACCCATGCACATGAGCCTATTTTCTACTACGAGGTGCAGTCATAAAGATCTCGGAAATTCTTGATAAAACAAAGTTATTACACATGCCATATAAGCACTGTTTAATTGACCATTGCTAATATTGTAACCATAGCAACGGAATAACGTTACTACGGAGCAGTTGCGAAATCAACATTTCAGGAAATCACTATCGTGTTTCTTTTGTCATACACTATTTAAGGAGCAAAACCATGGGCTGTTGCATTTACTGGGGTCTATAATACATTTGGTATGTGTAAAATGCGTTGAGTTGGAAGGACTCCTCGCAAACTTTAAACAGACCAAATGTATTATCCACCCCAGTAAACGCAACAGCACATGGTTTTATTACTTTAGTTACACTGCATGTTCCGATACTTTCAAAAATGTAAATAACTAAATATGGCGTTAACATTAATAACAATCTTGTTTTACGTCATTGTGTCGCAATTCCTGGAACAGCGACGTTGCCGGTCAATAGCGTGTCGTTATTGACAACCTCGTGGCAGTTAATGACGTCAAACGAACTTTAACCAGTCAACAACATAGTGCGACGTCACGTGTCTCTAATGTATTGTATGGGGATGTAAACGCAATACGTCGAATGGGCCTTTCCATTATGAATTCATGGAAGGTGTAAATATTTGACGGTGGACACTTACTGCATTTAGATTTCCTTCAAAGAACTGCATGAACCACTGGTCTTTCGAAAACAAACACAATATGCCGCACGGATGCGGACAACGCAGCAAATTCCACGTTGAAATAATTTGACCGAAAAGGAAGGAGCATTGTTTTTAAGTTATTTACTACAATATGTATTGCTGTAAGTAAAGTATTATTACCAAAATGTGGCATTCTAATCTAATAGTACTCTCCTATGTTTTGTACACTGGAACCTCTCTAAACCGAACACAAAGAAAACACATACGATTTTATTTTTTGTCAGTTTCTTGGCCATTTATCTCAATTCATAATGTCTGTTCATGATCGCACCTATGGCTCAGAATGATCAAATGCCTGATTTACAGTGAAACCTGTCTAAGCCGGACACCCTGCGGACCTCTCACGGTGTCCTGTTTAGAGAGGTTTCACTGTATTATAATAGTGCTCTTCTGTTATTTGTAGTAAACTATTTGCTTTTATAGTAGCTTTTCCAAAATGGTTTCTACGGCGGCCGTCTTGAATACGATAAATCAATGCTACTATTTTACACTAATCACTATGCATTATGTAATGGTTGATAACATAGGATTAGATACACATTTTCAACATAAGTCATTCGGAAATTATTACGATTTTAACTAATTGGCGGCCATCTTTCATTTATTCCAATTTTTAGACCTGGTGGAATAGTGACACAATTATACATAATATTATAACATTATATGTAATTCCTATGCATAACAGGTTGTGCCTACTGATGGGCATGTACCGTCAAGAAAATTGCACCGTGAAATTGTCTATATTCGGTCATTGCTATAATTATAGCATATGCAGTGTTTCCACAAAGTACACATGTTATGATGCTGTCATACTTTATGTTTTTGAGAGAGTTACAGTGGAACCTTTCTAAACCGGATCAAAATTAAGCACAAAATTACCTTTCTATATGTCCGGTTTCGAGAGGTTCAAGGGGTTCGTTTCACTGAATGTTGTACGACTATGCTCAATAAATGTAAATCTAATATTGGCAATAATATTTTTACAAGAAAACAGTGTTAATGTGATATTTACAGACTATCATAATTTTGCACTTACGAACATTTTAGTTGTACGAAGCTTAGTGAAACGGGCCCCAGTAAACCAGTTACAAACAATATGTATTGTACTGTGAGAAGGGGTGGGGACAATATTGAGTCCATCTTGTAGGACGACATGAAATAAAAGAAAATGCGAACAATAGTTAAAGGTACTGTGTCTCAGATAGGGACGCTGTGGGCCGTTTCAC